>CAJNJA010008628.1:0-15040 GCA_905231915.1 Symbiodinium necroappetens
ACTTAGGTACGGTTTAGGACTTAGGGTTTAGGATTTTGGGTTTAGGGTTTAGGATTTTGGGTTTAGGGTTTTGGGTTTGGGGTGAAGGGTTTAGTGTTTAGGATTTAGGGTTTAGGGTTTGCGGTTTAGGGTTTAGAGGGTTTAGGGTTTAGGGATTAGGGTTTAGGGTTTAGGGTTGTTACAAGGCTAGTTTCCTGAGTGACCCGTAAATAAAAAGGGTACCCTTTTCCCTGTTATTCAGTTTGAATTTGGAGACCCCTACCATAGAAAAGGGCAAAAGGGTACTACTCATCAGGAACCTAGGATTAAGTTCTCGCTGTTTTTTACAAGGGCTTAGAATGCAGGGGTTTACGAACCCTGCACCGTACGCCCTTAGACCCTAAACCCCCCTAAACCCCGAAATCGACACCGAGTTAATACGGCATGCCTGAAGGCCAAGTACCTAACTGCTCAACGGACTTAGCCCTAAGCCCCAAACCCTCAGCCCTTAAACGCTAAAACCCCCTAAGCCCCAAACCCTAAGCCCTTGAACCCAAAACAATAAACCCCAAACCCTACGCCCTGAAACCCTAAAGCCCCAAAAACCCTGAGCCCGACAACCCTAAGCCCCAAACCCTGAGGCTCCAAAGCCCTTAGGGATTAGAGGGTTTGGGGTTTAGGGTTTGGGGTGTAGGGTTTAGGCTTTAGGGGTTTAGGGTTTAGGGTTTAGGGTTTAGGCTCGACAGCCCGAAAATCCTAAACCCAGCCTGCACGGTGATCAGTGAACCAGCGCCGCTTCCGATGGGAACGACGACTTCGAAGGGGCGACCTCGACTCGTCGACGGATTAAGGTGTAGGGTTTCAGGGTTTAGGGCTTTCGGGTTTGAGGGTAGTGTTAGGGTTTAAGGGGTTTTAGGGTTCAGGGTTCAGGGCTTATAGGACTTAGAGGCTCATGGGACTTAGTACGTGCGGTTATAGTAGGGTTGTAACCAGGACAACCCTACTTAAGGCACCTGGGCACCGAATCCAAGACCGCCCTGATGTCGGAACTCTGCACAATGCTGGCAGGTGGGGTTCAGCAATTCAGCATGCCGGTGCGCCCCCGCGACATGGGTTCCAATGAAAGGGAGGTTCAGGTGGTTCTGGGTCAATTCTTGGCTGACTTCAGAACCCCTCCTAAAAGTTAAACTTTTAGCCTCCTTATCATAGTTCATATAGAAACCCAAAAAGTGAAAGTCCTAAGAGCCAACCAGAAGAACACCAAGAATTGATCAGCCAGATCGGTGGGTCGATGAAGAACTGGAGCGACTGGCTCATAGTAGCCGAATACGTCCTAGATAATGCTCCAGGCTCGCGCGACTCTTCAACCAGACTCCAAAACTCTAACTGAACCCTCCACCCCCGAAGCACTTAAGCCAAAACCCTAACGCCCTAAATCCAAAACCTCAAGCCACCCCTCCCCCCCAAAAAAAACAAAAAACACACACACACACACTCACACACACACACCCATACACGCTAAACCCTAACCCCAAACAAATCGAAACCCCGAAGCCCCAAAACCCAAAACCCTGAAGCCCCAAACCACAAACCCGCAAAACCCTAAACCCCAAAGCCCTAAACCCCAAAGCCCCAAAACCCCAAAGCCCCAAAGCCCCCCTGAACCCCCAAACCGCAAACCAAACCCCCAAGGTCCAGGCCGTTCCATTCTGCATTGAAGGTGTCTCCCGCCTTTGACCCGACCTGGGCGATCCCATGGGCTCCCTAAACCCACAATTACTGCGCTTTTAGGTTTAGGGTTTAGGATTTAGGGTTTAGAGTGTAGAGTTTAGGGTCTAGGGTTTAGGGTTTTGGGTTTATACAGGCCTTACCAGGGATCTTATGTTTTTTTGAAGGGCCAATAAGGGATATACCTTTTAATTTTTCTTAAGGGTCCCCTACCCCCCTCCCCCGGCCCAATTAAAGGTTTTTGGGGCTCATGGTGTTCATAATTTAGTTAGGGGTTATAGGGTTTGGGGTTTGGGGTTGAGGGATCCCCCGAACTCCATTACCGGGCGTATAAGCGTGTAAAGTGCCTTATGGGGCTTCTTGAAGGTTTCATACGGTTGATGATATAAATCCTGCATTACCCTTAATAGAATAGGAATACACCATAATTCCCATAGTTTAGGATCCTTAAGGTCATGCAGGATTTATATCATCAACAGTAGGGAACATACCTTTCCATTCATAGTAAGGGTCCCCTAAATTTAAATCCCTGAAGCCCCAATCCTATCCTGTAAGGCGAACGATGGAACCCTTATGGCACCCTCAAACGAAGATATACATGCAGCTGTAAGGAACCCATAGAGCAAACATGCCACCTTACAGGACTTTACCTGGGCATCGTATCATGATTTAAGGTATGCCCTTTCTTACTTAAGCCCTTAACTCTCAGGCCTAAACCCTAAATCCTAAAGCCTTACACCTTAACTGAAGCGGCATTTGAATCTAGCTCTCTGGGAACCCTAAGACACCCTAAGCCTTAAACCGTGGCTCCCTGCAAAACATAAGCTTCTACGATGCATTTAGGGTTTAGGGTTTAGCGGTTTAGCGGTTTAGGGTTTAGGGTTTAGGGTTTAGGGGTTTAGAGTTTAGAGTTTAGGGTTTAGGGGTTTAGGGTTTCGGCTGCATCCGTGCCGCAGGAACAGTCACGCCGATTTCGATGCTCTCCGACTCTCCCTTCGTCGACGCCTGCAGGTGTTTTTTAGGGGATTCCAGAGGCTCCCGATCCCCCTGGTTAAGGAATATACCTTAAGTCATACCTTCAGGACGAAAAGAACCCTCAAAGGGTTTAGGGTTCATATATCATATAAGGATTCATAGTATAACTGTATAGGGTCCCTACTTTTAAGGGTCATTCGGTCCTTAAGTCATATGGGATCCCAAAAATGACGTTACTTCCTGGCGGAACTACTTGGAGGGTCGGGGGACTTAGTAAGTAGCTAAGAAGTGGAGTTATAAGTACCTTAAAACGGGATCCTAATTGGGGTTTTATGAGCCTTATAAGTCCATAAAATAGCTACTTACTAAGTCCCCCGACCCTCCAAGTAAAACCCCCAAAACTAAACCCTAAACCCTAAACCCTACACCCTAGCCTTAAAGGAACCCTTGAAGGAACCCTTCTCCATGAGAACTCCAGTACAGATAAACCTTTGGGCTTCGGGGATTGTATGGGGATCATGGCACTTAGCACAAAAAAGAGCCGAAAAGTTGTAACAAAATACCTACCCCGGACCCCACGACGTAAGCTACATAGCCTCAAAATCCCTAAACCCTAAACCCTAAACCCTAAATCCCAAACCCTAAACCCTGCACCTCTGGGTACATTCAAAGGGCCTATGGGTATCCGCCGCGGGACGGAGTTGATCAGTAGCGAGCTCAAGAAGACCGAACGAAAGCGAGAGAGTTAGGATTTAGGGTTTTGGGTTTGGGGTTTGGGGTTTAGGGTTTGGGGTTTAGGGTTTAGGGTTGAGGGCTTAGGGTTGAGGGTTTAGGGTTTAGGGTTTTGGGGTTTAGGGTTTCTATAAAATACAAGCAAGCACTTGGGACTTAGAACTTAGAGCCTCTTCTAAAAACTAAGCTTTGCTTAGACCCTACCAGCAGTAGCATGTAGTAACGACCTTAAAAGGAAGCCACGGTTTGCGTTGCCTGCGCCGGTTCCGGCGCCGCAGGCTCGGCGGGCGTCGGTGGCTGCGTGCTGGTTGGGGGCGGGGCCTTGACTTGTCCGGAGGCTTAAGGATCAGGGTTCCTGGAAGGAGTCGATCAGGGTTCGTGTAGGGTCGAGGGTGGTCGCCGGGTTTACGATGTAGGGCTTGAAGGCCTAAACCCTAAACTCTAAACCCTAAGCTCTAAAACCCCCAAACCATTTGAGAAGGTCGGGTGGAGTTTTTGTGGAGTGCAAGCTCGAGGTTTCTAGGCTTGCTTTGGGGGTTAGAGGTTAACAGGGTGCAGGGGGGATTAGCATGTTGATCGTCTGCTGCTTGCACTCTCGCTCCAGTTTCTCAAAGGCACGTCTGCAGGTTGCATTTTGGTGGTGAGCGGCGTGTCTGCTGCTTGCAGTTTCAATGCACATGCTTGGATGGCAGTCTGCTGCTTGCAAGCCTGCTGCTAACACTGTCGCACGTCTGCTGCTAGCACTGGTGCTCGAGATCTTAGACTGCACGTCCCTAGATCCTTGGGATGCAGGTTTGCTGCTGGGCTTCAATGGACCAATATATGTGCTGCAAACCAACCGTGTACCGTGTGCTTGTTGTTCAAAGCCATGGTGCAACAGATGTACGCACGAAAAGAACCTTGCAAACCTATTCAGGCCTGTTTGAGTATGAGTCTGCAATCCAAGCTTTACACCTTATGGCCCAGCACACAAACCCCTTTGCAATCTTGTAATTTGTGGCGCAACCTGGCTAAACGCCCTGCAGTCCTGACAACTTTAAAACATCTTGTAAACCCTATAATTTAAGGGATATGCCTCAATTAAGGGGTTGGGCTCCCTGGGTTACTGTAGGGGTCTTAATGATCCGAATCGGGTTTTGGGATATAGCATACTATACACTAATACAAAAACAGTAGAGGTAATTATTTAGGCCCCCTAAACCCCAAACCCTAAAACCTAAGCCCTAAACCCATAACGATATTTAAGACCCTTATATTATTCATTAGCTCCTTTTCAAAAGATCCCTCTGCAGCACGAGGTGCTCCCATGGATACTAGGGGAGGCTCCTTCGGGCTCGATTTGCTTCTAAAAAGGGTTTAGGGTTTAAGGTTTAGGGTTTTGGGTTTGGGGTTTAAGGTTTAAGATGTTAAGTTTGGTATTTAATGTAATGTGGGGCCGGGGGGAGGCTTGCTCAACGCCTTGTATGATCCATGTGCTGTTTGCTTAAGGAGGTGTTCTCTGTAGAGGTTTGCAACCGTTCTACCGGACCTTAGAGGCTTCTTAGGGCTTAGGGTTTAGGGTTTAGGGGCCTAAGCCCTAAACCCTATTGTACAGTGACTTCGTCTTGCCGCCACCCTTAGCCACCAAAGCCTAACGCTGCAGGGCTCGGATGTGAGAGTCAACTCAAAGGCTCAAGGGACTTAGTAAGTAATGCTTAGGTTTCCTTTGTAAGTGTACTATTAGGTTCTTCTATAATAGGGTTCCCTTCAAGGGTTCCTGTAAGGGTCTAGGGTTTGGTCTACTCAAGGGCTCAAGGGACTTAGTAAGCAGGTTAGACCCAGTTGCTGAGTTCATAAGCACAGAAATGAGTACACTTTCGGCTCAAAAAAGGGATCATATTATCGCAAAAGGTTCAAAGTGTACTCATTCAGCTACTACGTAAAAGTAAGGGTAATAATAAGGACTTAGGACAACCCGGCTTATGGGACTTATCCTACTTACTTAGGTCTCCTGAGCCCTTTAAGTAGGATTTTGGAATCCCTAAACGCCGAACTAAACCCTACACCCTAGCTGTTTGTGTTAAGCTCAGTACAGGGTTTAGAGGTTTAAAAGGGTTCTTGTTATTAAGGGACTTAATTTAAGTTACCATAATAAGGAAACTATAATATGAATTACTCTAGATCCCTAATATGGTAACTTGAATTAAATTCCTTAACTCCTTAACAAGAACCCAGTCTAGGCCCATCTAGGCTCGGGGCTTGAGGTTTAGGATGCTGTGTTTAAAGCTCGTGTTTAGTGTCTGGGAGTTAGGATTAGGGGGACCCTTGGGGATATAGACCCTCTCAATAAGGTCCCCTTTAAGAGAGCCACCAGTAGGGTTCAGAAGGGTCCCCTTTAAGGGGTCTCCCTAAAACTACCTAGGAGTGTCTTTACGGCTCACGGCTACTCAGAGCTTAAGGCCCGGATTGGATTTAAGGTCCGCTTTCGGGGCAGTGGGCAACGGTTTGAGCAGGATGCCTGGGCTGTGAATCCTTTGAAGACCTTCTTCGGATCATACTACAACATATGGGTAGTTCTGTAAAGTAGGGTCCCTGTTTATAAGGGTGCCGTACTATATTGGGGACCTAAACAGGGACCCTAGTTTAGAGAACTAACCATATGCACCTTTTCAAGAACCCCACTGTAGCAAGAGCCCCTGGGCAGTTGTAGGCCAACTCTGAACCCAAGGAGTTCAGAACTGCCGAACTCGACGACAAAGTCACTATACCCATGTCCTTTAATGCCAATCCCTAGACGCTGAACACAAATCTCAGACAACTACTACCCAAACCCTCAACCCTAAACCCTAAACCCTAAACCCGAAACCCTAAACCCTAAACCCCTAGACCCCAAAGGCCCTAAACCCCTGAACCCATGAACCCAAGTTTGGGGGGTCATCTGACTGGTTCTTAGTAGGGAATGGGGGAATGGGTTATTGGGACTACCATAAGGGACCTTAAGGGACTATCATAGGGATCCATTCCCCCATTCCCTACTAAGACCCAGAGAGTCATGTCGTTGCCGTGTCTCCTCGGCCACCTCCGCTGGGGATGCATCCTGCTCCCCTGCACTGACGAGGATGACCTTGGCTTTAGGGAAACTACAGAGTTTGGGGTGTTTAGGGTTTAGGGTTTGATGAGGATGACCTTGGCTGTTGCGACGTAGCTCGTCAAGTATTACACCCTACGGCCTAAACCCCACAACCCCAAACCTAAACCCCAAACCCTAAACCCTAAACCCCAAACCCTAAACTCCGCACCCGAACCCTAAACCCCACACCCCAAAGCCTAAACCCTACACACCCCAAACCCTAAACGGTGCACAACCTGAACCCTAAACCCTGAACCCCAAACCCGTTCCCGGCATCCTGAACTCTACATCCTGCTTGGAGGGTCAGGGGACCTAGTAAGTAGGTAATAAGTAGAGTTATAAGTACCCCAAAAAGGGATCCTAATTTGGATTATGTAATACTAAGTAGAGTTATAGGTACCCTAAAACGGGATCCTAATTTGGGGCTATGTCACTTTTAAGTCGATAAAACAACTACTCACTAAGTCCCCCGACCCTCCAAGTACCGACATCGGCGGCCCTAGGACTGTGATCCAACAAGACTGCGAAGTCGAGAAATGCAGGGCCTTACAGGGGTTCGGGTTTAGGGTTTCTTGAACGATACATATAGCAGCAACCTAAACACACAAGGGTGTCTTGTAGCCAGGGGTCTACATCAAGGTCTAGTGTTTGTCAGGGCTGCTGTCAAAGTTGCAGTCAAGCCTACAAGCCTATAAGAGAATCCTGATTAAACCGTAAACCCTAAATGGCCCTGAACAATACATCTAGCCCCTAAACCCTATGAAAGCCCTTTTAAAACAAAAAAACTAAACCCTAAGCCCTGAAACTGAAATCCTAAACCCTGAACCCTAAACTTTAAGCCTTAAGCTGTAACACCTACGAAAGCCCTGTATTCAAAAACATAACATAACCTAAAAAAGTCGAAGAGCGGATCCCGGGCCGCAGCCTTCCGGCACGCCCACCTCGAGCTCCCTTCCGTCGTCAAGAACAACCTGATAGCTACGGTTTAGGGCTTAGGGTTTGGGGTTTAGGGTTTAGGGGTTTGGGGTTTAGGTTTTCACTTTTGGGTTTAGGTCTTACGGTTTAGGGTCCTTTTTACCTGAGATTTGGGAGCTCTGACGGGTTCCTTTAAGGGTTGTCGTGGGGTTCCTTTATGATAGTTTAGGGTTTAGGGTTTAGGGTTTAGGTTTTAGGGTTTTGGGTTTAGGGTTTAGGGTTTTGCTGGTGTTAGAACGCACTGGGCACACTGTGGGACATGGATGCTCTGTTCTCCGAACACACTAGAACATGGACATTGCAAGGGAGGCCCTGAAGCCCAAGTGAAGGGCTCAAGGCCAAGACTTCAAGATTGAGGGTTTGCATGGCTTACACTGTGGTGTTAAGGATTTAAGGAGTGGGGCTTGATCAGACTTGTCATCATGAGGCATCATATTCATGGGTATCATCATGTCATGATCACCATCAATGCGAGCAGCAGCATCGGCAGCAGCATCGTCATGACAGAAAAATCGGGGTAAACGTGCCCAACGCAGCCTGGTGCTAGAAGGTTTTTTGGGGTGATTCAGGCTCTAAGGTAGGTTTAGAGCGTAGGGTTGAGATGGTGGAGCTCTTTTGGGGTTAGGCTGCTTTCTTGCGGAGGGTGGGTTTACGGTTTTGGGTTTTTGGTACGACGAGCTCTATGAGCTTTTTGGGGTTTTGGTGCAGGTTCTAGGGTGTAGTTGATGACCGTCTGCAAGCGTCGAGTTTTAGTTGGTGAGCTTTCCTAGGGGTTATATAAAGTTTAAGGGATGTCAGTCTTATAGGTTTTAAACCATTAACGCTAGACCCCAAACCAGCTCGAATTTAGACTCGGTGGTTTGAGTCGAATTTAGACTCGGTGGTTTGAGCTTTTTGGCCCTGGGAGTAAAGAAATTCAAGCATTTAGACTGTAAGTCCCGGTCTGCATGTGTGCAATCACACACGAGTGCCCTACATTCTGCTCAAACGAAGAAGGAGTAAGCCTCACGATAACCCAAGACCAGCCCCGATGTGTGTCTGTGTTACAACCCGAAACCCTGAAAGCCTGAACCGCATGGTTTAGCTGTAAAAGGGGAAGCCCCAAAACAATATAGCGCGTCCTGAACCCCAAAGCCTAAGTCCTGGTTAAAAGACTCAAAAGCCTCATAGTCTCAGAGACTCTAACCATCTTTAACCAAGGAAGATACCTCACAAATGGCCAGGGGATCTTCAATATGGCTTATTGAAGATTTCTTGAACCTAAACCCTAAACCTCAATCCTAAAGGGGTTCCGGAGTCGCCAGAGAGTTCTTCAAAAAAAAGCACCCTAGACACAACCCTAAGGGTCCATGTACTCATATAGTATATACATTGGCCTTAAAGTAGTCCCTATATAGGTACATTCCTTAAGGACGAAATGAGCCCTAAAAGGTTTTTAAGGCTATCTATCATATAGGAATTCATAGTATAAGGGTATAGGGCCCTTACTTGTAAGGTTCATTTCGTCTTTAAGGTTGGGGCCAAAGTATATACTATTTGGGTACATGGACCCTTAGGGCAATCGAATCGAAGGAGCGAGGAAGGTGTCACCTGGCACGACGTCGTCTGGTATGACGACCTGCGAACCCAGAGAGCCCAATACCCCTTAATTAAGGAATATACCTTAAATTAGAAGGGGCTTATTATTGTGATTTAAGGTATATTCCTTAATTAAGGGGTATTGGGCCCTCTGGGAAGTAGGTTCAGGGTGTAGTGTCTGAGGTCTAAATGTGGCCCAAAAGACCTATACCTTTTTAAAGAACTATATATAGAAACCATACTAAGGAAAACCCGAAAAAGCAGGTCTTTCCGACTACAGGTAGCGTTTAGGGTGCGAGGGTTGGGGTTCTCAAGGTTTAGGGCTGACGCCCCCTGACATGAACGCTTAGTTAAGTAGTAATACCATGCCGCAGGGTTCATTATGATTGTTTTTGCATCATGTACCCTGAGACCCTAATCTAACCATGAAGGTGCGTAGATTGCAGTTGACGGAAAGTCTTATAATCAAGGCTTTTAAGCCAGGTTCGCTAGCAAGTCACAGAAATGCATCATTCTACGCCTTTTACAAGGTGACGTAGACCCTACTCTGAATGGTCAGGGTTTAGGATTCGGGTTTGGGGTATAGGTTTAGAACTTTTTTGGCATCCCTATGACTAGTATAGTTCCTAGGCCCTGAACCCAAAGCCCAAAAACCCTAAACCAGCAACACTAAATACCCTGCAAAAACCCTCAACATGATTCATGTAGGGGCCATAACAATTAGAATAGGGTTTTGGTGTATATTATACTATACTTATATAAGGAACCCCCGAAGTGGTATAAGTAATTATTAAGGCCCCTACACTGGTATCGTTCTTACTCAAGGAAAGGGAAGCAACTGGCCTCTTGGGGATCCTTTCTGACGGGTTGCAGAAATCATGAAACAATCGAGTTTGAGGTTGATATTTAAGGTGTAGGGTTTGGGGGTATAAGGTTTAGGATAATGAAACCCTAAATCTCTAAATCCCTCCCCCAAATGCCGAAAGCCCCTAAACTCTAAACCCCAGAACACCGAGCCCCTAAATGCAACCCCGAAGCCCCCAACTAAAATGAGCTTCGAAATCGCCCCCCCCCCCCCCCCAACTGGGTTCCTTTAACCGCTCCATATGTAATGGGCCTAGAATTCGGGGATTCGGTTTGGCATTTAGGGCTTTCGAGCCTCTCCACAGATCGAAATGTCAATGACAGGGCCCAGAACGCACCCCAACACAAACCCTAAATGCTGCTTTACAAGGCTTGGGGCCCCCCACTGCGTCGCGACTTCGCGCGACTCTGGGGAACATTTTGCTATTTTATACATCCACATCTGCGACATCCAATGTGTTTGTTTGAGGGTGCTGGCTTGGGTTTTGGCTGGCTTCGGTTTGGATCGTTATGAATAGCGTTTGGGTGGCCTTGGGGTGGGCATGTCTACACACTATTGCGTCCAGCTAACAGATTCTACACCCCTAAACCCTAAGCTAAAAGTTAAACCCTAAAGCCATAAACCCTAAACCCTAAAACTTAAACCCTAAACCCCTAAACATCTAAAACCCTAAACCCCTAAACCCCTAAACCTCCAAAACCCTAAGCCCCTAAATCCCCAAACCCTAAACCCCTAAACCTCCAAAACCCTAAGCCCCTAAATCCCTAAATCCCTAAACCCCTAAACCCTAAACCCTACACCCTCAAGCTCTAAAGCCCTACAGCCCTGAACCCCTAAACCGGCCCTAAACCCTAAACCCTATGGGTCCGAAAAATCTCTACCCTCGGGTCTACCGAAGAAGCCCTACTCGTACCGTCCTCGTGGACCTTGAAAACTTCCTTGCTTCCCCAAGAAGGGATTAGGATTTAGGGTTTTGGGTTTAGGGCTTAGGGCTTCGGATTTAGGGTTTAGTTTATGGCTTAGCTTACTTCCTCAATAGGCCACCTGGGAAAAATCAAAGGTTAAACTTTCAGGCTACTACTAAATTTTAAGAGCGCAAGACGTTTCAAGGCTGGGCATTCGGGAACTAAGCTTCTCTTGGGGCGCATGCCGGCCCAACTGCCCTCCCAGAATTAGGTGTATTAGGTTTATTCGGGTTTAGGGTGTAGGGTTGAGGGTTTAGGGTTTACCCGTCGGAGGAGGCAATAATGGGTTGTCATAGATCATATTCCTTTCATGAAAAACACAGTAAAACTGTTAAGTTCCCTGAACTCCATGCAAACCCTGGCTGTGGAGCCATGATTGCCTCAATGTCTCCCGAAGCGACGGAGGTAGATTGCATCCTGGGTTGTGATAACATGTGTGGACCGTCGGTTCTCTGGACTTAGATCTCTTTTAGGGCCCTTGTTGTAGGAGTTCGTTTGATCTTGGGTTCCAAAAAAGTTCGACAAGGAAGCCCCATTTAGAGAAGTGCCCAGGTGACTAGAAACACGAAGAAATGGGACTTGGCTCCTTCTTTTAGACCCGAGTAGTACGGCACCCTAATCATAAACAGTACCCTAAAAGGGATCCAAATTTAGAGAACTCCCCTAGTAGACCTTAAATTGGATGCTGGATTCGATGCAAAAGCGGGCTTTGACTCGAACCATGAACCTTGAGCGTCCGTAGCGACCGTTGCAGGGGCCGACCTGTTTTGAATAGGATTTTTCCTGAATATTCTAGCAAATGAGTGTATAGCGACTGCGACCAGATTCTCATACTAGCTTGTCAGTCCTCCATGTTAGCACCTGCAACAGCACCAGCACCACCGCCGCCACCACCACCACAGCCACCACCGGAGCCTACTATTGCAACTACCGCTGCCGTCTGTCACGAAGATGGTGAAGACATGCAATGCTTCTGTTCCGAAGCGAACACCGTGAAAGCTAGCGCCAACGCAAGCAGGCGGCTGCGGCAGCATATTATCCTGCACATAGAGCTCATGGCGAAGGGCTATAGTGGGTATCCAAAGGGAAGTAAAAGCTAATTCTGGAACTATATAGGGACCCTAAACGGAAAACCATGTTAGAGTAACCCAAAAGGTTAAAGGATACATACGCGACAGGTTCGGAGAAGTTGGTTGGTCGATGACTGTTGGTCTGGGCTTTGACTGAACAACTTAGGCTTTAGCAGGACCCCCTACGTACCCTTTAAAGGGCTCTCATATTCCCCATTAAGAGGTAAATAGGGGCTACAGGGGGTTTGGGGGGGTTTTGGGCAGGGTTCTAAGGGGTTTAGGATTCCGTCTTCCTGCGCAAAAGTTGTAGGATTAGGGTTTAGGGTTTTAGGGCTTTAGGGCTTTAGGCTGCTAGTTTCACGGCCCTTCTGAGGGGGCCCACGCCATCAGCTGCATACCCATAGGCCCCTAAGTAGTTCCTGTTTGGGATTACCTTGTAGGATTCTGAATATGAACCATAAACAGGAACTACTTAGGGTTTCTGCATCGTCCAAGGTCGAATGTTTTGAGCAGGGTTCCCTTGCAAGTGCTCAGCCCATTGGTAGTTGCTGATGAACTAGATCTATGACTTCCCCGCCTGATACTCTTCTCAAACGCCTTACACGACCCAAAACGCGAGCGGCCTTCTGAGGCACTGTGCGTTCGCACCACTGCCCTTCGAGCCCCTGGTGGCTCGGCATGGCTTGGCAATCCTGGAGTTTCCTTATCCCTAGACCCTGGAGAAGTGATAGTGGCTGCGCATCACCGCATCGGTCTGTGCTCTTTGTGAGGTTTAGGGTTTTGGTGCTTAATGTAGGGGTCCTAATAATTAGAAAAGGGTTTTGGGGTATATAATACCATACATAATCATAATATGGAACCAGATAATAATTAAGGCCCCTATAGTAGCCTGATTTTGGCCTTCAGCCTCCAAGCGACGAAGGCTGAATGGCTACTGCGCACCTTCCGCAGACGCGAGGAGCCTTTGGAGGAGCTTCTAAAGCCTGAACCCCTCACCAAGGTTTAGGGTTTAGGGCTTAGGGTACCGAAACGCTAGACCCCAAACCCAAATCCAAAACCCTAAGCCCTAAACCCTCACTGAAGCGGACGGAAAGGACTGATGTTATGCTATCCGGCGAACCTGATTAAGAAGCCTTAGTTTTAAGAAGCCCCGGGATCCGTTTGTGAACCTTAGTATGTTGCGGGGGATCTGGCCGCCCTATGCAAGACGCCACCTGCAACCCTGGCTCACAAGCTCTTTCACCCGAAGCCTTTCAAATCTTCTGTTAAATCACAACGTGGGAGCTGCCGACATTGTCCTTGAGCTGGTGATACAGGTTGATCCCGAACTCCAGTTTGTCATTGTTTAACGGCCTTCCTTATGCGAACTCAAACAGCGCCAGAAACGCCGAACTCAACACTGGGTTCGTGGAGTGCTGGATGCTCGCAGCTCCGGCCCAAATTCCAGAGCCTGAAACCCAGGAATCTCTGACTCTCTATGTTATATATAATTTTGGAATCTGATCAAGAGACCCTGGGCTTTTATTAATTATTAGGGCTCTTTCTAAGAATCCTAATATTTTGGGATTATAGGGCAAGGGTTTCTTCATCAGGATCCTACATTCTGAACCAAAACCATGCAAACCATGAGCCCGACACTGGTAATGAGGATCCGAAGGGACATTGTGAGGCGGAAGTCAGCTGTGCCAACGTTGTAACCATCAGTTCCATACCCTAACCCCCCCAGGTACCTACTATATAGGGCCCCAGGGGCTCTAGTACCCTATATAGTAGGTACCTGGGGGGGTTAGGGATAGCTAGTTTCCTGAGTAGTACCCTTCTGCACTTTTTTGTGGGTCTCCCTTAAATCCGAACACTAGGAAAACGGGTACCCTTATTTTTTTAGGGGTCACTCAAGAACCTAGCTAACTACTCTGTTCATCTTCCGATTATCCGATTCTTAGCTCGCATCCCAATCTGCACCAAAAAAACCTACACTCTAAGCCCTAAGCCACTAACACCCCCAACCCCTAACCTCTAAACTTCTATATAAACCCTCAAACCTCAAAAACCCCACAACTCAAAAGCCCTGAGCCCTCCAAGCCGTCAGGAGCGTGATCGGCAAGCAGAGCCCCCAGCCGGCAAGACTAGCTTCCTGTAGGTCCCTTGATGTTGTGGTGGCTTAGGCTTCACGGTTCCACCGTTAGGGTTTAGTAGGGTTTAGCTTTGGCATTCTAGGTTTGAAGGTTTGGGGTTTAGGGTGTTGGGTTATGACAATAATGTTCAAGTTCCCTTAGACTTCGAGTCGCCAGTCTCACCATCGCCATGGCACCGGTTAGAGCCTGCTCGCTCACGAATGCATCTGCTTGCAGAGAAAGGCAGCTTTCGTGATCTGGGCTCCGCTGCAGAGTTTACATTGCAAGGATTAGGGCCTTTGAGTTTAAAGGCTTCAGCGCTTTGAAACGTAAGTTTAAGTTTAAGTGCTCGTGGGCTTGTCGGGATCGCCTTTATGATTACCCCCAACACGTATCGAAGCTGACCCTTCCTCCGCTATCCTCCCGGTCATGCCGTCAACGCCCTCCGTGTCTACACATGTTCAAACGAGAGTTGCTTCCTTTGGCAAAGCATGGGTGCTTCTCTACATGCTGTTTATGCCTGATTCCGCGAGCGTTTCGTTGCACACGGATACAGGTTTACGGAGGGACTCGAAGGTGAATCTGTGTCCTGGGACACCCAAACCAAACATTCCTTCTTGGATTGGAGAGTCTGTAGTTACGGGTTGCGGTTTTTGGGAAGTTTAGGGTTCAGCCGGGTTCAGGGTTTGGTTTCGGGTTCAGAGCGCATCTGCCACCTTGCTGAGTGGTACAGGAAGAGCAGGTCAAAATGTGTGGCAAGCGGTGCGAGCCACGCTTGCAACTTGTCCCTAAACCCTAAACCCTATCAACGTGTGGCTGCAAGATGCCCCAAAGTGGCTGCCGTGAGATCAGAAAGAGCGCTGGTAGCAGTCCAAGGAGGCCCTGCGACGTGGCGTCCTATATATGCCTGTAGGAGTTTTTGAAACCCCTAAACACTAAGCCCCTAAACC
>CAJNJA010008629.1:0-15322 GCA_905231915.1 Symbiodinium necroappetens
TAAATCGAATCTAAAGCTTTAAATTTTATATTAAATAATTAAATTGATTTAGGTAGCTTATAAAGAAATCGAAATTAATAGATATAGACGCTAATCTTAAATTGAATTTTGCTAAATACATATATTAGATTCTCTCGAGATATTATCTTATAATGATAAAATCCCAGAATATGTGAGTAACCAAGAGATATAGAAATAATAATATGATCAAAGAAATATCGCGCGATATGAATTTAGAAAAATTATATGTTCTAATAATGGAAATATGGTTAATTATTAAATCGCCATGTTTGGATAGATAAGATACAAGCCTCATCTTATGAGTCTTAAGCCTCTGAAATCTGTAGATCCCATGAATCCTAAACCCTATAGACCCTACGAGTTTCAAATCCCTAAACCAAATAATTCTTAGAATCTCGAAAGAGAGATAGATTATTTTTCTTCGGTCTTAGATCCATATCTCAAATTCTAAGAAGAAGCGCTTCGTAATAAAATCTGACTTTAAATCTTTAGATAAAGCTAGTGAACATTATAAACCCACGAGCTAATGAACAACATCCAAAAGCTAAAATAACGATTAATTAATCGAATATATTCAATCAAATATTTTTGTTATAAGATTTATAGAATATCAAAAAAAATACAAAATTCAATATCTATAAATCTATAAGTTATAAAAAGCAATAGACAATAGAAATTCATTTAAAAAAGCAAATTTCAATCTTTGCAACAGATTTTTCAAAATTCATAATTATATAAATTCCCAAACCCATCCCAAATACATACAGATTCAAATTTCAAAATCCTTTTCCCTTAATTAAATCAGAAAAATACCAATACCTTCCAAACCTGCCCAATATAATATAAAATAATCAAATTCTATTAAAAGCCCTTATATCAATTTAAAATCCAATTAAAATTATTCTAAATTCAAGAAGATATCGATTTCCAAATATATTCTATCTTCTTATCCCACCTAGAATTTAGACATTTTTTATAATCTTTTAATTTCAGAAATAGATAAAAATTCTTTATTCGGGATTATATATAAAAATTCAAATTTTTTATAATGGTTAAAAAATAGCCTATTTACAATATCTTATATAAATATTTCCAAATAATTTCTCTATTCTACTATCTATTTTCATTTAACCTTCATAAAATAAACTATTTCATTTCATCAAAAAAAAATACTATTTTATAGTTATGCAAACAATAAAAATAGAAATTTTTTTAATTTCCAAAATATAAATCAATAAATGTTTTCTCAAGAATATTATATATATATGTTTATGTTCAGTCATTCAAAAAATATATATCATATGTTTCAATTTTTTGCATTATATAAAAATATTTTTTACAATCGAATCATTATATTATCAGAGTTAAAATAGATGAAATATTTATTGAAACTTATTGGATTTTTTTTATAAAACTCAATATAATTCATTAAAAATGGGAGGTTTCTAAAGATTCAGTCTCGGTATTTTAATTTGAATACCGGGAACATGTAATTTGACAAGATCGTTTCCCTAGTATCTTCTATTGTGGTGTGGTGCATATATTTTATTTTTGGCGTGGGGTTTGGGAGGCACGATTTCACCTGCTCCTGTGGATCGCGCAAGGGAGGGAAGTATAAGTCAGGAGTTCCCCAAATCGACGATTCGGGAGGAAGCACTTTCATGCTGATCCTCGAGCCTCCAGTAGTTGAGGCAAAGCAGCTTCGTCGTGCTCTCGAGTATTCAGACAAAGCCCATGGGGGCATGATGCTCGTTGCGCCAGTACTTGAGGGAATGCATTATTGCGGTTTCCTGCTGCTGGCTGAGTCGGTGCGCGTTTCGTGCTGGTCTCCGGGGATCTCCAGGTCTCTTGGTGGTCTCCGGCTGGTTTCCGGGGGTCTCTGGTGGTCTCCCAATGGTCTCTCGGTCGTCTCCTGGTCGTCTCCTAATGTTGTCTGGTTTTTCTGGTGGTGTCTTGGTGATCTCCTGCTGCTCTCTTGGTGTCGTGGTCTCCTGGTCGGAGATGTAGGATTTTGGGACTTTGGGGTTGAGGATTCAAAGGTTAGAGGACAGGCTTTTAGATTCTGCGTGCCGGCTTGCAGGACCGGGCATTCTTAGAGTTGCAAGTTACGTGAGCAGCCTGAGGCTTGGTTTTGCATTTTTAGTGTTTAATGTTGCAAAATGGTGTAGTTAGGTATTCCAGAAAGGTGTGGGGGAAGGTGTGCCAGAATATGAGAGTTGTTTGGACATGGCGGCCCCGGGCACACTGGGACCAGTCCTGCAAACATGCCGTTTCAGGAAAACATCCCTGCGAACACCTTATCGTTCCATTGTCAAATCACAAGATCTCATTTTCCTCCACACAGCCCTAGCTTCAACCAGCTGATTCTGGATGGATGTCTCCCTGACCCCAAAACGAATGTGGTTTTATCATAGACAGCCCGAGACGCCTCCTGAAACAGAGCGTAGCCTTGTATCTTGCGAAGCACTTCTGTTGGGTGAAAATAGAGGTTTCATGGCTCCGAAGAAAAGCATGTCAATGTCCTTTTGTGCGACCTTTTCCACATCCTCGAAAGTCATTGATCGCTTCTTCTGCAAACTGTGACGGTACTGCACGACATATGCCTGCCTACCTACATACATCCATGCGTGTGAATATACTGTTCATTAGAACATGAAACTACATATACACACAACATAACCATATTACTGTACATGCACGTACAGGCATAGAAATTACCTGCACTGACTGCATGCAACCTCCTTCAATCGACAAGAGAGAATCCTCCTTTGTTTCTAACCCGCTTTGGATGGTGCATCCCGCAGCAGATCGATGACAGGAAAATTCCTCGAGCACTTTCGGCTGCAACATGGCGTATGAAAACATGGTGTCTTGTCTGAGCCAGCCACAAATCACCAGGAAACATTTGAAAGCCCAAGTACCTGTCAACTCAGCTTGAAGTGTGGCTTGCAATTGCCTGAGCCATGCGACAAACACTTCACCGCCTCGGATAGGATTTCGGAAAGCCACTTCGGCTCTGGAGCGTCAGGACGCCTCAGAATGAACACCCCTGGCCTATGGGCCTATAGCCTGAAGGTGATCTTCAGACCACTCGCATCAGGGAATCAGTTCACCGCTCTCGATGGAGGCTTTCGGCGGATCGGGATCCTGGCAAAGGACACGGGGTGGTGCCTTCAGTGTATCAAGCAAGACAGCTCAACAAAAGCACAACCCTCTCCTTTGGCTTTTGGATGAAGCGCTTGAGGCCATCTTCGATTGGCACGGTTGCCCTGTTAGGTGAGGTCGCCACAGGAGTCAGCGTTGTAGGATCAAATTTGCTAAAAGCTGAATGAAGCTTTCCAACTAAGAGGCTTGCAGAATCGCTTTCATGGAGCCTTTGGCGTCCTTGATATCTATGTGCACCGAAGCAAAGTCCTGAAGGCCACCGGCGCAACTCTGCAAGCTCTAAGTCGATACCGCACTTTGCAGACAATTTTCCAGCCGATGATCCCCCCTGAGACTGCGGCAGGTTTCCAAAAGAAACTGCTGACATCAGGTATCTTGATGGCGTTACCTGGCATAAACCACTTGCCTCGCTTGCCTTGCTTGGGACATTCACGTCAATGAGCCTTCCAAGTCCAGCACTGCAATAGCTTCTATGGGGCTTTGCAGATTGGCGGCCAGGTTGGCAAGGTACCTTGGATGGGTGTGAGAAGTGAGCAAATGTCATGATGTGCCCGGCCCATGGCACCCCTTCTTCTCCAAGAATGCGTAGCGGATCTGCGCCTGCGCCGAAGAGCGGGCTCTTTCTTGCGCGCCGCTATGCGCAAGGCTCGAACTTCGGCCTTGCCAGGCTGAGCTCCCTCACGCAGGCGACGCCACTTGCAAACTCCGAGATCGTGGAGATGACCATTCACCTGCGAAAGCTGCGAGATCCAGGCCTCTAGGCCCTGGGCCGGGACCCCAGAACCGCACCTGCAGTTGCAGGACACCGCCGGCGTCGGCAGCACGGAGCCAGGTTGCAAGGATGTCTCCCGCAGTTCGCTGCGCTTGCAGAACCGATCCGACAAACCATGAGAAATCCTAGGCATTGCCCACCTGGCAACAGGTGCATTATCAGCTGCTGCACTTGTGAAGCTGGTGTTGCCTGACTGCAGCGGTGCTACTCAAAGCTGCTTGTCAGCAATTCGGCGATGCCTCGTGCAGTTCTTGCGTCTTCGCAACCTGTTGCAGGCTAGAGAGCTACAGCGGACTGTCTAGTTTTACTTTGCTCGCAGCTGACCTCCTTCTCCCAATCCTTGTTGTCTGGTTCTAGGCGCTGTCCATGCAAGAAAGCACTTATGGCCTGCAACTGACAGTGGCTCACACTGGCCCACTTCCGCGACCTACTTGCAAACGCATACAGCAGGAGCCTCATCGAAGCGTCCGAGCTGTCTCAGTGCAGTCCTGCATGCGCCCTCTTCCCTTGTGGAGCACTTCAGCAAGGCTCATTGCATGTCCCTGATAAGACCCTTGCCCCTCACGAAAGCGACCCTTGGGCCAAGATGGGGCCAGCTGCACACAAAGCCTGCGCTTGTCTGATCGGGTCTTTCACCGTGTCTACATGCACATCTTGAAAATGCGTACCTTGCATCGGCGAGCGCCGCCTCTGCTTCAGCAACCTTCGAGAGCATGGAGGTGCTTGTCATGTTGCAACAGCGCAGCGGGGCCTATTCAGTTCAAGTGCCTGCATGCGAGCCGCTGAACGGTTTGAGTGCAACCTGCCAGATGTTGCGGGACACTCCAAAAGGATGCGACTCACAGAATGCGCTTTCAAATCTGAATCTGTGCGCCCTGCGTGTGTAGCTCCGCCTCTTTGGGCGAGGCCTCGGCTGTGGCCATGCTGGGCCAAGGGCCCTAAGTCTGCGAGAGGCCACGGCCCGAATCGCCCGCGTGTAGTGGTCTATGGCCCTTCTGAAGTTCTGTCGGGGCACTTGACGGGCGCTTTTTTCATGTCCAATGCTCAGAGCCAACAAGGCCTTCTCCTTGAAAGCATTGCCGCCCTTGGTCTTCTCGTCAGCAGCAACCTGGCCCACTTCTAGCTGCGCAATGCTGTGCTTTCACGCGCTTCTTGGCAGGCTCTCCGCCTCCTTCCAGTCGGATGCCGGGTTCGAAGCCCACTCCTGATTCCACCGAGCCATCTTCTCGACGCAGAAAATCTTCTGGCCACCTCCGCTTGGGTCTCACCCTTCGGGATGTCGGAGGGTAGGCGTGGGCAAAAAACCTGAGGTACGAACTCATTCTGATATCAAGCCCGCAGCAAGTATCGAGGCCGATTTGCCCAGTGTCTTCTGCGGTAGGGCCAGGGCACGAGTTCCCTCCAGAAGGCGATGCCTAAAAGCTCGAAATACGGAATGTGGGGAACATCGCACATCCTCAAACACTGTTTTCCCAAGCTAGATGCGGAAAAGAATCAATTGGTGAACGCATGTATCATCTGATTTTTCCTGAGCACAGCATGCCAAGCTGTCATGCTGAGATGAGAACACACTCGACATCAGGACTTGGGCCCCATAGTTCTGCACATTGGCTCAAGCCACCCCCGTGGCAAGATCAGTGTAGCGTTAATCCGTTCATCCAGGGGACCGAGAAGCATGTCAGTATGCGCAGTACTTTTGACAAGCTATTCTGTGAGATCCCCGACTGCACGTGAAATCCGCCGGGTCCACTTCCCCCCCGTCTTGCCAAGAGCGCACGGTCCCCCAGGAGGCAAGATCTGGTTATCTTTCAAGGCCAGCAGAAGCGTCAGAATCTGTTCGGCCCCAGCCGACTTGAATTTCGAGAACTCAAGAAAACTCTCCTGATTCTTGTCGCCCGCTGGTATGGCTGTCAAGCTGCACGCAACGCCTCGGGCTTAGAAGGGCGCTTTGCGAAGTTCTTCGCAGCAGCCAATACATCGTTCATTTCATGTAGAGCTTCTGCATGTAGCCACTAGCCACTATACTTGCTGTGCTTCTCGTGGCGGGAGCTGGGAAGTTCTGATAACACTTCCACTCAGAGTTATGACTGACCAGCTTGTGCTGCTTCACTCTCCTTACGACACAACGATGGTTCCCGAGTTGCTGTCCGGAGGTGCCGGTGGAAGCTTGGGTGGAAGTGGCCGGCGAAGCATGCCACACGCAAGTACGGCTTGGATTGGAAGCTCTCTGACAGCGGGAACTCACCCTCGTGGTTGCCAGACTCCTCAAGAGAATCTGCGTCGCAGTGTTCTTCGTAGTACGTTTCTATGGCACAAAACTCGTTGAACGTGGATATGAGGGCTGAGTGCGTGGAGATGGTCTCTTGACCTCAGGTTCGCTCTCCGATTCTTGGTGCGTGGTCAACGTCCGAGATGTCGCTTGCGACATCTCATGGGGGCGAGAGGGGACTGCTGGTGTCGCGACCACGAGATCCTCTCCCTGAAGATCTTCGCTGTTCGACAGGCTCCGGGAGCATCCGAGGCACCGGATGACCGGGCCCAAATGCCGAGGCAGGCTCGGAGGCAAACAGCAGAGCCGCGCAGCCGGCCTACAGCCTGTGCAGGAAGGACAGCCGCGGTACGGGATGGGAGTGCCGGGTCTTGGGCAGCTTCTTGAGGAGTTCCTCAAGAGCGTGACTTTCCTCTGCGGCCGCAGATGAGCAGGCGAAGTCGGGCGAAGCAAAGGATGAGGCATATGATAGACAGACTATGACAGACTATGATACAGTAGCAATGATGGATAATTTGATGGCAGTGATGATGGTGCCAGGGGTGGAGTGTTTGCATGTGTTTGCCGCCAAACCGGTGGTGCTGGATTTTTGACTTCACTACTGTGTCGAGAGGACGGGTACAGGACGACTGCGCTGTGCCAATAAGGAGACGGCAACGACGAGGCGGAGGACTGAGAAGTTGGAGGAGATAGGGGAGCGGAAGGTGCAGTGGCGAAAGAGGTGCTTCCAGTTGTCTTGCTTGTGGCGCAAGACAAACCTCGCAACATCCTCAAACCGCTGGAACGAGAGACCCCGACTGGAGCGACAGGCTTCGCTGCATAGCGTTCCAAGCGCCCCTTCTCAGACAGGACGCAGGCCTGACAAAGCCGGCTTAGCATCGTATCACGTCAGCACAACAGCAACACCAGACAAACCTCCTCGTCGTTGAACTCCGGCTGTTGAGGCTCCTCTCGTGTCAGCTCGGCCGAACAACTCATAATCCCCTGACCCTTCGTATGCAAAGATGCAAAGTACACTTTTGACCAGCCGACACAACGCCGATGCATGATTCTCTCCTGTGCCACACTCACCTCCTTGAACTGCCGGAGAAAGGACGTCGCAGAAAACTCCAGAGCGTCCAGCCTTGCTGAATTGCACTCTTCAATACTACCCGAGCAGATCAGTGCCTTGCCACCCTTGGTGCAGTGCGATTTTGGGGGAATGAGGCCGAGCTTGAGTGTAGAGAGTTTAGAAACGGGTGACTCTGAGCAGCCCGGCGCGTCCACGACCTCTCGGAGAGGCAAGTGCCCATGCTCTCGGCGGATGAAATCCTTGGCAAATTTTCGGGCTCGTGTGGCTTCCATGGCGGCTCCCGATGATTCCGAGGTTGTGGCCGTCCGGTCGGGTGCCCGAACATCCTCGACCCGAGGTGTCGCCCGGTGAACCAGCCTCGTGGTCTGGATGAAGGCTCTACTCTCCGTGCTCCTGGCCGCCCTTGCGCTCCGGCCGTTGCAAGTCTGCCACGGACATCGGCCACGCGCCAGCAGTCGAGTTCGATGTATCAGGACATGCTTGCTGACGACTTGACTGACTGCAAGCGATGCCCGTGAACGTGCTGTGTCCTTGTCAGCTGCTGCTGGCACTCATTTAGATTTCGATGCATCCGGCTGATCAACAACAGCTTCGCAAACTCTTCATACATGTATGAGGCACGAAGAGATCCCTCGCGAGTAAGTTTTTTCACTCGCAACAGTCTCTCCTGTCAGGTGCCAGACACCAATGCATAGAACTCCTTCGGCCGGTCTTCGAACAGTGTTATAGCTGCATATAGCTGCTATAGGCATCTACACGACACTCTGGCAGCATGACAACGATGTCTGGAACAGATATGGTTATTTTCCACTTATCGGACATTGACATTTGCTTCACATGCTTGGCGCGAACAACCGTTCGGTGAGAGTCCTGACCCAGTGTGCCCTTGAAACGAGAACTCAGGCAATAGCTCGAACATTGCACCCACGAAGTGACTGCAGTGTCGAGCGTGCTGTTGCAAGGGTCCTTTCCAAGCTCCCGGTAGTCCGTCGTCAGCTCCTCTGTCACGGGCAGGGAGGCGAATGATGTAAGTAACGACCAATCGAAGCACGCTCAGGTATATCCAAACGTTTACATCCTCAGTTCTTGCCAATTGACTTTGTGGTCGTCTGCTCACTGTGCAATTAATCATTCTTGTCTGTTTTCCACAGCTGGCACTTCGTCAGGCCGTACTCCAAGAGAGGCTCCTCTCCCGCTTCAATTCGACGCCTGGCACGCAACAGGATAAGCAAGAAATCTTGTTGGATGATGGCTCCTGGCTCATGTTTGAATAACGGCCGAGATCCTTGTGGCCTACAAACTGTCCCACTGATTGCATCAAGGCGGAGCCATGGAGAATTGGGGCCCCGCTGCCCCGCTCTGGACAGTTTTGGAGGGATTGGCGCTGCTGCAAAGGGTGGAGAAGGCGGTCTCTACAGAACCAAGAGCCTTGGATTTTCAGGCCTGTGTTAGTCGAAGAAGAAACGACCTTCCACCCCCAAGTGCAGGGTTCTTTCAACGAGAGAAGCCCTGCGCCCAGCAATGCTCAGCACCTCGTAACGAAGGAGTTGTATCCGCCGTCCTCTTCGGCCTTGGGCTTGATCGGACTTGTTTTGTGTGCCGCTTTTAGCTCGTTCGAAGGGTGCCAGGCATCTTTGAAGGCCACATTGGGATCCGCCGAGTGGTTCAGGTACCTGCCACTCTTTATAGTCGCTTCCACAGCAACGCCGCCAATGAGATGCGATTTGCGGTCACCAGGACAGGTTCAAGTTGTTCATGCCCGATGTCAGCACGCCGTAGATGATCTGTGCAAACGTCTGCATGTATCCCCCCCTCCGAACTGACGACCCTCTAGCGAGTTGAATTGCAATTGACATCGGCTAGGCTACGTTCGGCTGGGGCCTGTCTCGGGCAGAGGCTGGACAAACTATCGGGAACGAACAAAAGACTGGTGCAAACTGAGACTGCTTGCAAGCGCTTACTCCGTGTTTGTGCAGCAGGGCCATTGATCCGGTATATTGCGATGACTTCGGTGTCCTCTTGCCATTGGACCAAAAGCCTTATCGCTGGCAGGACACCTCTCCGTCTTCGTCGCGCATAGGCGTCCAGCCATCATCCATCGTCAAGGCAGCGAAGAAAGACTTCACCTCATGGCACAAAATGCATTGTTTGACAGCGCTGGTGCCTTGTCAAAAACGGTGCCATGGGCCTTGTCCATGACTCCATCAGGCAACGCCTCGTCACTTTGGCATTCCGAGGCTCGCTCTTTCATGCAGCTCTCTCTCTCTCTCTCTCTCCCTCCCTCTCTCTCCCCATAAACAATACATACAATATACATACAGACATGCATGCATGCATGCATGCACATCTGTATGTAGGTTAACTGCTGGAGGTCGCTGACTCGTTGACTCTTACGGCATCTCATTGTGATGGGGCCCTTGTTCTATCTCTGTGTGTGTGTGTGTGTGGGATTGTGTGCGTGCGTGTCTCTGCGTGGATGGGGAAAGGGCGTGAGTCTGCATGAGCCCTTGTGTGACTCTTCGGCCGACACTGAGTCTCAGACTCGAAGCTCAGCATGTGAGCAAGTGCAGAACTTCTCCTGATCCGGAGTAGCTGAGCTTGATAGGCGGGAAGTGGAAAAATTCGCCGTTTCGTATTTTCTGTAGTTGAACTTGTGGGATTCGGGCGCAGAGCTACGTTTTCAAGGGAACGCTGTGCAAGGTCTGGGTCAGCATCACTCTGTCTGCTTCGGCACCCACGCAGATTTCAATAATGATTCGACCCTCCACAACTTTGACCCATGTCCAGTGTCCAGACAATCTCGATATGACCCGAACTCCGGAAATGTAGCCGCAGAAACGAGCAGGCCTCGCAAATCAAACTGTTCATCCGCTGGGAGACTAGTGATGACGGCTACATGCTGGTCTTGGACGTGATTTGCCTCCCACAAAACCCCACGACCCTGAGGTTTCTCGGCTCAAGCGGGCGACTTTTCAGCCTCTGCTGCTGGGTGCAGGTTCTGTGGGCCAATGCCAGGCCAGCACGCGGACCTTGTCCAACGCCTCGGCTGCAGTGGTTCTCGGGATTAGAAGGATGGACGTGATGATGATGTGTGAAGGAAGGTCGGGGCCCTGTTCAAATGCGGAAGAGCCCATATATACGCTGCCGAGACTCCGGTCTCTCGCCATTCCAGATGCTTGAAGCCAAGCTTTGCATCTGCCGGAGCTGCAGGGCCTCCTGGCCCGCCCTGGCCTCTCCTAGACCCGTCTCGATGGTCTCCTGGAGGTGATCGTAAAGGGAGCGATCCTCCGGTTTTTGGTGCAGCAAGAGCAGCCTCGCTTGCACCTCGTGCAAGATGTTGCGAGCGATTGGCGAGATGGACTTCTGCTGCATCTCCTCTCGAAGGCCCAAAACACGCTCAGGCCCTCCTCCCAAAAGCAAGCTCTTCGATCGCGCCGCGTAGGTTTCAGCCGTCGGCTCTACGGCTGAAGCCAAGCGCTCCCACATCTCATCGGCACGATTCATGTCGTTCTGTTCTGCAGCTGCGTTCACCAGAACAGACAGCGTGATGCAATCTGGTACAAGCCTCGAACTCCTTGCCACATTCACGCAGCTTGACAGCTCTCTTTCCACAGTTTCCCAGCCTTGAGGGCCAGAATGGCGTGAAACAGTCTCCAAATATCGATTCCATGTTGCAGTGCTTGACTTCGACGTGCTTTCCCAGAGCTGTGCGGCCCAAGCTGCATCCCCGGCTTTGGCACAGAGGTGCAAAGCAGCCCTCACTGCGACGGCATCTGGCTTATGCCCATCGTGCAGCATCCATTGCCATGCTCTCTTGCCTGCCACGAGACCCAACCTTCTGATCTCCGGCCGCTCCCGCCCAATGCTCTTCCCAAAAGCCTCGATCAGGATGGCGTACGCTGACAGCTTGAGATTTACCTTCTTTTGGCGCGAAAGGTTCCAGACCCGCAGCAAGTATTGAAAGTCCCGGAGCTCCCCAAACACCTTCATTGCCTTGACAAACTTATCGCTGCGCCCTTCTGGTTCTTGTGCCAGACAAGGGAGTACTTGCTCGGATCTCTCTATCTCCTCAGAGAGGCATGCGCTGAATTGGAGAGAGACCTATGACGGGGTGTCCGGCTCTGGCAGAAAGCAGTGAACCCGCCCTGGCATCCACTGACCCCCTGCTGCGACCAAGACACCCCGAGTTGGGCCAGCAGAGAGGCACGACATTGTCGAGTCTGCCTTTGGGATGCATATGCTCAATGTAAATAATGTCAAAGAGCTTACTGGGATTTGGGATGCATGGGTTGTGCCTTAATGCGTGGACTTGTTCAACCTAGTTCCAAGCCTCTCTGCCTAGTTAGTTGGTTGGTGGGAAGTCGAACTCTTCGTGTACCTCAACACTTGGCGTACCTAAATACTCTATATAGAGGAAAGCCACCAATGGCCTGCCCTTCTCCTCAGCACCGGAGAGGGATCGCGAAAAGCGCTTCGCGCGGGAAGCATGAAGCACATATGCGCGAAGCATCGCATTGTGAGAACCATGGACTCATGTTTGCTGGACTCCATGCATCTGCTGAACACCCAAAACATGCTTGCGTGTTGTGCTTTCTGTCATGCCCGCGGCTCGAGGACAACGGCACCGGCATGAGTCGTCAATATCTTCTTCCGCTGACTGCAACCCTCAGCCGTCAGCCGTCCTTCGCCGCCATGTGTGGGTTGCAGATCGGGAAGGGGTCAACTCCCTCAGGAATCTGCCTCAGCAAGCATTGTAAACTTGAACTGAAGCTGAACCGAAGCTTAGATGTTCAGTTAAAGGCGATGGAAGCTGGTTGAAGAGGATGGTCTCTCGCTCAGGTGACGGTACGGTACTGATTGTGGCAGCTGCTGGCAATCGCTTCTGACTCGGACCTCTGGCTGAAATCCCATGAGCTGCAGGGGAAGCTGGCAATTGAGCTTGGGAGGGTCCTCTTCATCTCTCTGCGTAGACAGCTTCTGACTCAGGCTCGGGCCGAAACGCCCGCACTCCGACGCCCGCGATTGGAGAGGCGAAGAGCTCGACATACGCCTTTGGCGGCACGGAATGGCGCGGACACAGCGGCACAGAGCGGCGGCAAAGCTCCGCAGCAGCACGGCCCGCCGCCTCGGAACGGAGGTGCGCGAGCAAGCGTTGCTTGTCCTCGAGCAGAGATCGAGCGCATCGCTTGGTTGGCGCGCCCGACGATGCGCTTCTTTTCCGTCTGCGCCATCGCGTGTCCGTCTGATGCCCTGCCTGATTCTGAAAGGAAAAATTCAGGGGGGGCGGCTCTCGTGTCCGTCTGAAGGCCTCAGTGCTCTGAAACGAAGGCGGAATCTGGAGATTGCCCTTCAGTGCCGCACCCAGGTTTAAAGCCAGCGTGTCTTCCCTTCCTGCAGAAGCCAACGTAAGTATCCGGCAGGAAGATCTCTTCCAGCTTCCTTCGGGCACGGGACCGGCTTTTCCTGAGCGGAATGCAGCAGCTCCGCTGATAAGATAAATGGAGGATCTGCTGGCTCAATGGAAGTAGGTCGCTCTCTCTCCAATTCTACGGCCGACCCGGTGCCTCGGAAACGTCACCAGAAGACTTGAGCCTGCTTTGCCAGAAGATGCGTGCGAGTCGTAAACTCGGCGCGGCTTCTCCCTTTTGATCCCTGCCTTTCTTCGGAGGAGCCTGGCAGACAGGCCAGGGAAAGGACATCACTCCAACACGTTTTTGTCGTTGCTGGCCCTGGCCTCACCGTGCTCGACGGCATTCTCGGCTTGCTCCCCAGCCGCCTCCTCCTTGAGAACCTTGTTGGCATCGTCTAGAGCGCTTGCCTTGGGGGCGCTGCTTCGAGAGACAACACAACGTCTCCAAAAAACTCGACTATTTGGGGCTACGGCTTCGTCTCCTTCCGGCTTCCTGCCCTCGTCGGCCAAAACCTTCAGCCCATCAAGGACAGAGATCTCTTCTCGAAGCAGAGTTGGCTGCAGCTTGCTCTACATGGTGCCTTGCTGAAGCCATCCTGACAGCAAATCGGCAATCTGTGCAACTCGCACCCTTAGCCTTTAACTTAATACTGCTTCACTAGCGTCGGGCCGTGATGGCATGTTCCATCCATCAGCATGTGTGCTCGGGCAAGAATTGCAAATGTGAGTCGCCCTGGGGTCCTTCTTTGCCTGGACGTTGTCCCGCGCTACCAGTGTCTTCTTCTTCTGTTCCCTGTACTCACCTATTCTCGAGAATGAGGGCTTCACTTCACAGCCGCACTTTTTAGACTTTTTAGAAGTACTGAGACCTGCTTGCGGCCCGGTAGCTGACGGCATCCTGAACTCCCTTTAGTGCCTAGCATGTCAGCTGTGAGAGCATTCGGCGATGGGCACAGAAGCAACGCAGTTGTGCCCAAGCCCAAGCCTCACCCTCTCGCATGGCATCCTCCCTTGCTTGCTCGACAGCTTCCTGCGAGGACGTTTAAGTCAGGGTTACATGAACAAGCTGCAGCAATCACAGCTAAGGAGCTTCATCAGAGCAGCCTTGCAAGGCAACAGCCTGGATGCGCAAGCGACCGGCGCCCAATTCAGCACACAGTAGCCAGCTGTGCACAGCGCGTTCCAATCAAAACAAATTGTCTGAACAAGAGGATGTCATAGCTTAAGCTGGTGACGTCGGACTGTGGGATGACTGCCAACAAGATGCAAGTAGTCCCGCGATCAGACAGCATGCGGAGGCCGCGAGTCTGCGAGGATCCTGGGCAGTTGGGCATGTACAAGAGAGTCCCAAGACATCTAACAAGAGACGCGAAGGAAACAAGCCAAGGCTCAGAGACAAACCCCACCAAGCCGTGACTGGAAAGCCAGCAGCCCTGAACTCTGATTTCTTCTGACCTTGCTTAATGCTTGACTCACCGTGCCAACCTTCATTCATCGTCACAGTGCAACCGTTGCGTCCTACTCGTCGACACTCCCGCAAAGCAGACCGAACACAGTTTGAAACAAGTGTCCATACACTTGAAGCCAGGCAGTGGGAACGTCCTCTCAAATCTCGGGACTACCTCATCTCAACTCAGCTTACAAGCGCGGCTGCAGTCAAAACATTGACAAACTTTCGCATCATGCCAAGGTGCAGTCTGCAAGCATGCAAGGGTCCAAGAATGTATGATACCTGAAGTCCATGGAGCTCCAGGGATGAAACTGGCATAGAACTCAGTCTTGAGCCAAATGCAGAGGATGGTGCGTGCAGCATTCGCAGCACACCAGCGACACGGAGCAAAGGATTGCGACCTCCAGTCTTGCAAGATGCTCTGTCCCGCTCGTCTGGTTCACCACCAGGACTGGCCAGCTGCCTTGGGAAGCGGGTGCGACTGAGCATTCAGCACAAGAGAGCCTGAAGACTACCTGTCAAGCCGGAGCTGGTGCCAGCTCTGCATGAATGTTAGAGAGTCGGAGATCTGCTAGAAAAAGCACACCCAATGTTGGCAGGCATGTGCTTCGAATTCGCGAGGCATTGAAGTGCATGAGTCGTCATGAGTTGTAAGTGAATCAGGTACCTGGGTGCACCTTCGGGATGGTTCCACGTCTGGTGCTTCGACATGCTGAACTTCCTGCATCCAAGCATCCCTGACATCTTGGAGACCTGCTGATGTTGGTGTCGTTGTCGTTGTTGCATTTGCTACGTGACAGATGGCAATTGTGGCTAGTGTTTCTGTTGCCGATGCTGCGTGCTGGTTGCGATACCAGGTTTACAGCAGTAGGAGTTGGAGAGCGCGTAGTTGTAGCAGAAGGAGCAGGAATGTCGCAGGATTCGTAGTTGCAGCAATTGCAGATGTAGAGTTGGAGTCAGCAGCAGCAGGAGGAGGAGGAGTAGTCGTTGTTGTTGTAGCAAGCAGTAGCAGCTGCTACTCATACTGTTGCTACTACTACTGCTACTACTACTGCTGCTACTACTACTACTACTACAACTACGACTACTACTTCTGCTAACACTGGTACTAGTACTAGTACTCGTACTAGTACGGCAACGAGTAGTAGTAGTAGTAGCAGTAG
>CAJNJA010008630.1:0-15322 GCA_905231915.1 Symbiodinium necroappetens
CAAGTCGATTTTGAGGCCTCTTATGATGATCGGACATGACGAAAGTGCTGTAAATACCGAGTAAAATGGATGTTGTCTTAACATGGCTAAGAGCAAGTGTAGTTGGTAGGGGGGGGGCGCCTACTACTACTGCTGCTGCTACTACTACTACTACTACTGCTGCTACTACTACTACTACTGATACTACTACTACGACGACGACTACTACGACGACGACGACTACTACTACTACTACTGACACCAGTACTCTTGAAACACCCACGCGTGCACCGTAAACTCCCAGGCTGCCTCAGTGGCCCGAGGCCCAGGGCCGTCAAGCACGAGGCCAGTGCATTTGAGAGAAGGGAGCAGCCAGCAGTTAAAAATACAAAAGGCGTAAAATAATACGTGTAGTAGTCATAATCGCAATAGTAAGAAGAATAGTAGTGGTAAGATCAGGAAGAGCACGAGCAACAATAAGGACAACAACGACAAGAAGAAATAGGACAGAACAACCACGAGGACAACCGCAACAATAGTCACAACCACAACCGGTAACCAACAACAAACAACCACCACAACACCAGCAGCAGCAACAACAAGCAATAAAGGCACGATTACGTGTACAATTTGAACAAAAGCAAGCACAACAGCACGAATAATTGCCTACGTTCTGATTCGTACTTGGATGACCTTTAACTTGAATCTACTGGAGTTTGACATATTCTTATTGCCGTAAGTGTTAAAATGTTAGCCTTTTCGGGGTGACGGAACAGAGCGAGCAGGTTAACAAAAACGAGAGCAGTAAGAAGCCGCGCAAGAAGCAGACAAACAATAATAATGACAGCGACTGTAACAGCAGCAACAACAACGACAGCACAACCAAGCAAGCAACCAAAAATGCACATGAACAACATCAACAACGACAACTACCAACAACAAACAGCAGCAGCAACGACAACAACGACGACGAAGACAACAACAACTACAACAGCAATCTTCAGCAATCGGCAACAGCAACAGCCAGCAATGAGTAACCGGCTGTCAACAAACAACAGTCAACAACACCAGCAGCAGCAGCAGCAGCAACAACAGCAACAATCATCATCAACAACAACAGCAGTAGCAGCAAGAGCAATAGCAGCAGCAGCAGCAGCAGCAGCAGCAGCTGCACCGCCGCCGCCACTGCCACTGCGACTGCCACCGCCACCACACCGCCACCACTTCCGCCCGCAGCGACAGCACTAGCACCCAACAACACGCAACATGACAAGCAGCGACGACAGAAGCTAATGCACTTGCAACCACACATCAGCAGCGGGAGGAGCAGCAGCAACAGCAACAACAACAGAGACAACAGCAGCAACAGCAACAACAACAAGCAGTATAATAATCATCCGCGTCAGAGTAACAGGAACAAGAAGAGCAAGACCAAGAACCACAGCAGCAGCAGCAGTAGCAGCCACACCAACACAAGAAGGCAGCTCAAGAGGTTGCTCCAGTTTTGTTGTCGCTGTTTTGCCTTATTGCCCTGGCAAAGCTTATGAACATGCCAGTACTCGTTTCCCAGGGTGTAAGGATCGTGGGAAACAAGGAAAGTGTCTGTGATGTGGATTAGTATTAGTGTTTGACGCTCCAGGACACGGGGATTATCATACGTATTTGTGGGGATGCATGCAGGATGCCTTAGACGTTGTTATAACAACCCCCCCAGAGACTAAGCCCATATCCACAGACCAATGTCATCGAGGTTTTTTGCCTGCGCCCGACTCATCTTCGGCACTGGCAGTCCCTGAGAGGGATGCGCCAGACGAGATGCCAATTTACACTGCCCGAAGCGTGCGCTTGGCCGTGGATTCCATGGGCCGCGTGGAAAAGCAAGAATTATGATGGTGGATTGTACTGGTGGTTATTAGTCATGTTAGCAGTCGTCTGTTCCTCTATTTGCTAGCACCAAGCGCCGACCGCGGGCTGACCACCACAACCTTGACTGCTGCTACTTCGGCTGCTGCTGGTGCTACTTCTGATTCTTCTGCTACTGCACTACAACTCTCTATACACCCATTGCTACCATCATCAGCATTACTACTACTGCTGCTGGTTTAGATTTGATGTGTCGCGGAATCAACTTGAGCATTGAGATAGATTTCAAAGCTCCTAGGATTCATGGGCTCAACATCACTTAACTCCAGCATGCTCTCGCCCAGGCAACACTGGCCTCGACCTTCGTTTCGATGACGACTGGGGCATCCTGGTGCAGTCTGTGGAAACCGGATCGCAAACAGCTTTGCAGCACGTTTCACATGAGTGCCTGTCAGTTAATACGCCCGACAAGCGCAGAGCACGCTCGCGTGTCCAGAGGAACGTTGTTGTTGTTGCTGTTGTTGTTGTTGCTTGTTGTTGTTGCTTGTTTTTGTTGTTTTTGTTGTGATTATATTCGTATGACCAGTTCGAGGATCCACTTCCCGGCCAGCCCGGCCTGGCAGAGGGCGACTTCATCGTGGCCATCGAAGGTGCAGCATTCCGCCTGCTTGTCTCCCGCACAGTTACACCGACGTGTAGGAATGTGTGGTTCTTCGGTCGTGTATCTGCGGGTTCGGGGTACTTCATGATTCATGGAGGTTCTTGCAGAAGGCCAAGCAGAAGGTGTAAACTCCGCCTAAAGGGGCTGACCGTCTCGATGAAGTGCTTTGCAGGATGCTCGCTTCGACACCGTTCGCACGAAGAGTGCGATGCAGTTTTCTCTGAGCGGCTCCAGCGGCCTGGCTTCTACTCGTCGGATGACCTCTCATGGCTAGGAAGTGCCGTGACCGTGATGAGCATCGGAATGGCGAAGGGCTTTTCGAAGCAAGTCGGAATCGCCTGACGCCCGATGGGGCCAGGCTTGGATGTCGGCGTGGGAAGCCCGGATTTCGCTGAATTAACTCCAAAGCATAACACATGCTGCTCATGCAAGTCTCGAGTTCATCCCAAAATGCCCTGTCAGCCATGAGCCTCCCAAACCACGGTTAAATAGCGTGGCCCTGAATGCAGCACGAAGCCTCCATGCACAGGAATGGAGCCATTCTGAGTGTGGTCCGACCCCAGTCTCGTTTGCCTGCCGGATACAGTGGCATGAGAGGCAAAGCACAGAAACTCGGCAGAGCGGCCTTTACAATGGTCTCCAGGGTTTCAGGAACTTGCATTTTCGTACGTAGCAGTTTTTGAGAACGCTATCAACTCCACCCACTACTACAATAGGCGGTAGGAGTTGTATCAGGATTGGCACCGTCGTCTTTGTCGTTTCTGGCCGTCTCCTTGGGGTGTTATGGCAATCTCGCAAGGGTAGTTGCGCATGCGTGCCTCCCCTCTCGTCTCTGAAGCCTTGCAAGCCGCCTCGTTCGCAGCTCCTCTGCGAGGCTTTTATCGGGTATATTGACATGCGAGCTTTATGCAGATTTCAGTTGCCTCATGCAAGATCTCGGTGTTATTGCAATCTCCCTTACTTATTGTTCTTGCCATCGCCATCTGTATGTTCATCTGCTATCACATACATCTATCTGCGCATGCATTTGCATTCATGCTACCATGCAAATACATGCATTGATGCATGCATGCATGCATGTTTGCATGTACATTGGCAAACGAAGTGTATATGCATATATATATATATATATACAAATGTATATGTGTGTATATATGTATATATGTATATATGTATATGTATATGTATATGCATTGTCCGACTGACGGGCAGCCTTGTCCCAGGAACGAGAGCGCCATGCCCACCGGCTGGCGCTTGCCTCGCCAACCCGATTTTCGCAACACGGGCTGGGGTGGCGGATGGTCCTTTGGCAGGTTGGTTTGGTGAATCCCCGAGTGCAGGAGGCTTCTTGTTCTTCCGCGCAGTGCATGCCACCCAGACTAGGACCAAAATCACCCCCTTGTATAACTTTACTTGCAGGTATTGCAATTGCAGCTTCTGTCTGTCGGTTACGGACATGCCCAGTCGGAAACCACGATCAGAGGTGTGCTTGTTACTTGTTTTCGGCCTGATCTGAGGAGTCGTGGTCGGCGAGGGGGACACGACCCGAATCGCATGTGGAACCGCTTCAACCGCGGACCGCCCTGGTGAAGAAAAGAGGGTTTTGTGGCTAAGATTCAAGGAATTAGTGTAGAACGGGAACGTATCACTCGAAGGGATGCATATGCGAAAGTTTCCAAGGAGCGAGGCGTCTCCGCGTGACTTTGTTGGGCGCGGCCGTTCCAAACAATTAGCTGTTCACCGGAGTGTTCCTGAAGTCTCGCGAACTGCTCCCGCTCCCTGCAACCATTTGGCTCGCTGACATGTCACGGGCGACACATAGAAGCGACTGTTTGTGGAAACCCAGTGTGCAGCCGGTGTGGGTTAGACTGAACTCCCAGCCTGGCCCACAAAGGTTTCGCTTTCTTTTAGCCCGCTTTCGAGTCGTGATCAGGCATGTAAGGGGACCGCATGCCTTGGACGACCAGCACAGAGAGACAGCAGACACATCGTAGACACGGACAGGCAGACGTTTGCTCACAATCACTCGCAAGCACTCGACCCGTTGCTGCTCGAACCAGGGCGCCATGCACTCAGTTCACAGAACGCTGTCGTCACAAGACACGGTCAGACTGATGTCTCAGTGCCGCTGCAGTACATGGAGCGGTACTTGAACAACTAGTTCTGCCGAGTGCCCCATGTCACCAAGGCCTGCCCGAAGGGTGCCAATGACCGTGGCTCAGGCAGAGGCGGTGCTTGCACCCGCCGAGGCTCAGATGTCGACAGGGTAAATTAGTAAAGCGTGGGTAGACGTAGAATCAAAGCTTGCATCCTCGGACTGATCAAGCCAACTTCACCTTAGAGCAAGAACACCTGGGCTTCATTGCACCTCTCGTAAGCACTACTTTGCAGTTTGCGCTTGGGAAGCCACTTGCGCACGTCAGCTTTGTATGTTTAGTCTAACTGTCGGTCAGGCACGAAGTGCGACAGTCTAATGCCGACAGATCGCACAGTGCCATTGACTTCTGTCACTTCGTGCTGCAGGCCAAAGACGATGCGAAGGATGACTCCAAAGACGAGAGGCTGCCATGTTGTTTGACTCGAGGATTTGCCCTCGAGTTGAAAAAGTCAGGTGAACAAAAGTCATGGCCGCTGACGTTTTGATTATGAGGATCCTTGTGCCGTATGGCTTGGTGTTTGTATGACTGCGAGGTATGCAGGCATCGTCCGCCGAATGACTCCGGAGCTGATTCAGGAGTGCTGCAAAGAGCGCCAGATGTGGCCGCAAGCCGAGCTGTGTGTAGAGAACTTCTACATTATCCAGCTCCTTGTGCCTTTGGCAGCCTGAACTTTGGGCCGTGACAACCAGGTCGCAGCCGCAGCTGAACACAGTTCTCTACTTGAACTACAAAGGCGAACGCCGAACCTGAGCCTGTCGGCGGAGAGAAACCCACCCCACATTCCGAGATTAGTGGTTGACCACTGCAAGGACGTTGACGAAGCTTCATATTCGGAACAGTAGAGACCGCGGCAGCACAGAGCCTGAGCGCACATATGCAAGACCTGTAATGCTCCTCCTGCCTAGGGGCCTATAGGGCCTAGGTATGCGCATATGAAACCTGCCTCCACAACTCCAGCTTGACTGCGGATCCGACAAACAGGTTTTGAGACCATCGAGGGTCTCGAGGCCTACACAAACCTCCGTGTCACTGCCTTACACAGGGTGCACTTCGGGCTTGAGGTCAGAGCGGTGAGGGAGTTTCGAAGGGCATCCCCACCTGAAGCTCTTGAGGGGCTGATGTTCTACCCGGTGTTGACTTTATCACCATTTAGCCTGCAGCGTGCGTCGTGCCGGAGGCTGTGGCAAAGCAGGTTGGGGTTCCCAACATCAATGCGTGCATGCAGAAGAGGGAGGCCGTGAAATGGCAGGGGGTTGCTAGGATCCGGGCAACCCCGCATGACGGAGTGAATGTTAAAACCCTGCTTCAGTGGGCTCTCCAGCCCAAGCCCCACCATGCTCGAAGCTGCCTCACGCTAAGTCTGAGCCGTATATTGTATTTTTCAAATCCTCGCGCGGCTCTGCTAGAAACGAGCATTGACTTCAAAGGCGCTTTGAATCTCAAAGACAAGCAAAGCAAGCTCAATCTTCTGCTGGCCAAGGCTTTGCATTTGGGCAACAACAACATTGCCAAGATCGAGGGCCGGGAGCCCTTTCCCATAGGACTTGGAAGCTAAAGCCCAAGCTCGGCAGAGACAGTGGTGCAGAGCAGCGCCCGGCCTGCCGCTTCCTTAGGTTTGGACCGGATGTCGAGTCTCAGGAGCCTGAACCTCGATGGAAACCGCATTATGTGCCCTGGCTGATGATCGGAATGGTCTAAGATGCCATCCGTGGTTCGTTTATTTTGACAGCCCTGGGCCCAACATGCCCTGAATCCAAGTCCAGTGTTCTTCCGAGTCACATCGAGTCACTAAGCATCACCCCATCAGATCATTTGGAGCGCCAGGAACTTGAGGTGGCTGCACCTGGTATTCCGACTTTCCGGAACTGACAAAATCAGGCTACTTCTGAGAAAAGGACCCGACATGGATGCTTGCACATAAGCCAGAGTTCAGAGACCCAGCTACTCCGTACGGTTGGAAATTGCTTTCTATGTAGCTGGGCCTGGACCCCCTAAACTGAGGGAGTGGAAAAGGGCCGTGCAAGAAAACAAGAGTCCCAACACCAATTGAGCTTATCGACTCTGCCAGACCGGTTGCAGAATCCCAAGCAAGCACTCATCAGACAAATAGGTAGGCAACCCTTGCAGCGGAAATCCTCACATCCAAGGGCCAACCGACAAACTTTCGGTCATAGAACTCTACAACCCAAGAGCATCAAACGTGCCTCCACGATCCTCCACGTATGATTGTTCGTTCAGGTGCATCGAGAATCTGAAGGGAAACTTGGAGCTGCGCCAGCTCAGCATCGAGTCCAATGCACTAAGGCACAAACCAGCCCGTGTTCAGGCTTTCAGCTTGGATGATCCATGCGGCTGCTTGCTTTCAAGTCCACTGGGCCCCCAGAATCTCAATATCAGAAGGCCTTCGGATGTTGTTGCGTTTTTGGAATCTTGCTTGTTTGGACACAGCTGGACGTGGCACTGATTCAGAGTGACACACACACACACACACACGCACATATGTAAACAGAGGAGGCGGAGATGCAAGCTGTCTAGACGCATGGCTTGGCGTTTTACATGTTTTGTGTGTGTGTGTGTTTGTTTGCCTGCGGCCCGCTCCAATTTCGACAGGCAGCTTTCCAACCTGTCGGCGGCTCTGAACCTTCCCTCCCGAGAGGGTTGTCCGCGTTAGTTGGATTGCGACCAGGCGCAAAAGTTAAACTTGCAATGCACTCACTCTGCTAGGATGCACAGTGAGAGCTACAGATTCTTCTCTCGAGTCTACAAAGTAGCCTGAGATCCTCCACGTGAGTAGAGCTGCTAAGCGAGTTGCAGTTGATGTTTTGACTTATTAATTGCTTCTCGTTTTGGATCTGTCGGTTGCCTGCTGTTTGGTGCAGTGCAAAGGTCGCATCTGACGAAGCTCGAACAGCTCAATGTTTCCAGGCGTGGTTTTGATGTGCACGCACGAGCTCTCATCTTGTGCACCCAGCCCGAACCTCACACATAGGAGTCGTTGGTGGTTGCAGCTGGACATATGAAGCATCTAATCACCGAAGGCATGCTGCGGAAAGAGATCATTTTGGTTGACAGTGCTCTGCTCTGTTGCCCTGGCTTGGCCGTGTGCTGGAGGAACGCCATCACAAAGGTGACAGATCTGGAGGAGCTGAAGTCTGTACCAAGTGCGCCGCCTGTGTATGTGCGCATAGGGTCGGTGCCTTGCGGGTCAGACCTGGCAACAAAGCACGCACTGAATGCAGAGGAGGCATAGTTTCGCATGCACGACGCGAAGACAGGTCTGGAGAACATTGACATCTCGCCGCAGCCTCATGTCGGGTGCACGACATTTTATGGTTGAAGCCAGGGAGTCACTGAGTCCTGTACTACTCCCGATGTGTGCTCGTCCTGTGCGCAAGATTTGTCATGAATGTTGGTTCCGCCGTGCGAGGCATCAATGCACGGAAAGAGGTGTGCAAAACTGAGCCATGAGAGGCAATGCAAACATAGGGAACTTCTGCAATTTTTGGGGATCCTATAAACGTCCACCTTCAAACCCCCAAGCTGCAAGTTGCTGCAAAATACCTGTGAAGGATGCAGTTCAAGACAGCAGAGTTGTGAGAGCGCTAGGGGCTGCTTGCGCTGTCGCCCATTCCTTTGTCATCTGTGATATGGTTGGTGTCCACAAAGCTGCTTGCCGTTGCATGTTGCGGACGGCAATCCGAGAAGCTTCTCTGGCCACCAGCCTTACTAGAACGTTGGCCACCTGAGTTTTGTAAGAAGTTTCACCAGCACCCCGCAGCCACGCCACGAGGCATAATTGCATTGAAGAGTCGGACGGGGTGGTCGAGTTCTGGGCGAGCTTGCCGGTCCCCTGGGGTCGTTCACATAGGCGTGCGTATTCTGTATACTGCACACTGTTCTTCCAACGATTCGGCTGGAATTGACTTGTGCGTGACCTGCTTAACTGAGCTGTTGTTGAGGCAACAAATGCTTTTGATTTGTTCGGAGGATTTGCTTCCAGTTCAGTTCCGTTTCGAAAAAATGGTCTATGGTCTACAGTAATTAGGTTGCAACAAGCTTATGACAGGGCCTGAGGGGAGTCAAAACCTGCATTTCTACACGCAGAGCACCGGACAGCAAGACGCTGTGGCCGTGCAGCAGGGGCTTTCGGGCCCGAGCCCTCGCCCTTTGGGAAGAGGGTTGCGCGACCAGGGATCTGGCATCGCGACCCCAGATCACTAGAATACTAGTAGAAACACTATAAGCCTTGTAAGCCAAAGCTTCTGAAGCCGAGGCCCGGAGAGCTGAAGATCCTTCGTTTCCACAGCAACCCAGGAGCGGAATGGGGCCGTTTTTCTGGTTGTCACGACACGCATCGTCATAATTTATAATAGCCATGGCCGGGGTTCTGTGAGTTCGGCTCTTGGGAAGTCATTCAGCAAAGTTTGTGCTTATAACCACCAAGTCATTCAGCAAAGTTTGTGCTTATGACCACCAACGTCACCGCAACCATCAGCAGCAGCAGCAACCGCACCACCGCCGTCGCCCCCATCGCCACCAACCCAGGATTGTCATCATGATCACGATTTTCACTCTTTCTTCTTTGTTGCCGTCGTAAGTCCCGACAGACGCATTTCGGCCAAGCCCTCTCGGGTACTTGTTTTCCCAGGTCATAGACAAGTCGAAACCACCTTCGCTTCGAATCAAGCAACCCGTAGCCCTCCCTGATTGCTTGCCCTTTGAGCGCTGCATTTCGTGAGGGCTTCGTTTCATCGAGCACTACCGAAAGCGGATGGCCGGGAGCCTCAACTGCCCTCACCACTTGCAGCAACAGCACAGTTCCGGGACATTCCAGTGAGAGCTGCCGAGGTCAGCGACTATGTAGCTGCAATCAAATCGTCAACATGACCATTCGACTTCATTCTTGGTGTTCCAGAACCTTGTGCATGGGGATTCTGGTGACAAATTCGCAGTCGGGCAATAGCTAGGTAAGCTTGATAAAAGAAGCAGAAGTGTCAGAAGTTCTTTGGCTCGTGTAAGGTCAATGCCGTGCCATCGCCCGGGGCTCAGTCAATCCTCTCACACACGGTGTCAGCCCTCAGGCCCTGAACCTCGAACCTGAGCCGCCGAAACCTGACGCCCTACAGCAGACGACATCCTGTGTACGCCGTGATGAAGTTTCAACCCTCAGCACAGAACCAAGCTCCTAGCCGAGCCAAAGGTCTAGGGTATAGAGTTTTTGGTACACTGCACTTCGGACACAGACTTGTCTTGCAAACCGACTATTGTCCACAGTCTCCGACGATACTGGGCGGATCGAAGTTGGCTATCGAGTTTGAGGCTTAATTTTAATCTAGGCTTTGACAGTCAAGAAGAAGATAGAGGTATTCTCTAGGAGTGAGGTCAAAGCATCCAGCTAAAGGATCTCGGACCAATATAGGGACCCGTGCTGTGTCCTGACTACAGTAAGACTCGACAGCGAGAGTCCAGCACGTCCAAACAGGAATACCGCTGGAATACGACAGTTGTCATTGGTTCAGGTTCACCGTGTATCAGCTCGGTGTGTGCGGGCATGGTTTAGCGGGTCAAGCGGTTTTCTTACATGATTGAGCCGGAAGGATTATCACTGCAGGCTCAAAGCCGTATCTTTTCATGGACCTGCGCATAACAATCGCACCTTTCTGCCTGCGCGCATTCAGGGCGGTTTGCAGAATCTGGTGGTTGAAACAGGTCTAGGAGGCTGGGGACACTGCGGAGGAATACTGCCTTGATGGTTTTGACACACGAGCTAGAGTAGATGTAGGCCAGTGGTCCTCAACGGTGGCACTACCAGCGCAGTAGTAGCAGCAATGGCAAGTTTCTATTAGTAGACATCGTCGTCAGAGTCGCAGTAGGAGTGGTAGCCGTTGCATGTGGTAGTGTGTCATAGTCGTAGTCGTCGTGGTAGTGGGAGTGCTTGCTGTAGCACTGGTGGTGGTAGTAGGATTTGTTGCTGTTTGTAGGAAGATGTATGACAGCCTTAGTGACAGAAGAAGCAACATCCCTAATTGCAGTCATTTTCATGCCAACGTGGGTCGCCGGGACGCAACAGGAGGTCCCTTGCCCTCGAACTGTTTGCCGACAGACTGGCTCGGTTCATGTCGCTTCAGCAGGTATTGTGCTCAGCATCTCGTTGCCAGGACGCAGAGAAAATACTTTGGGTAATCGGCCACAAGTCCTTGACGCCCGTTCAGGTCGCGACAGCTTCTCACCGCTTGGCCAAGACTATGATGCGAAGCAGTGAAGCTTCCCGGCAAGTTGGCCTGAAGAAGCTGACGGAACCGATATATCGATCGCTTGCAGAATTTGGACCGCAAGCAGCTGCAAATACATTGTGGGCCTTGGCCAAGCTATCGTGCAAGGACAGTCCGCTACTGCAGAGCATTTGCGGCACGACTTCGCAGCTCATTCCTCTTTGCACCGGACGCCACCTGAGCAATGTCGCGTGGTCGATGGCAACACTGTCCCACAATGATGACGTGCTAGTCTCAGCAATAGCCTTACAAATGGCCACCCCAACCATTCGGGAGAACCTCTCCAACCAGAGTATTGCAAATACATTGTGGAGCTTTGCAGTTCTTGATGCGTCCAACCTGCCCTTGATGTCTTGCTTAATGGAGACTGTGGCATCATCTCGGTATCCGATGAACTCCCAGGATGTAAGCAACATATTATGGGCTATCGCGCCGGAGACAGCCAATCTAAAGTGCGAACTTGTGTGGAGGCCCTTCACTGCAGCAATGGCCAAAAAGTCCCAAGGACAAGCTGCTGAGCTGCCGGTGCAAGAACTAGTTAGTGTGGCATGGGCTTTCGCAGATGTTGTCGCCAGCACCGTGGAGACTCCACGACCACTCGTCCGCGCCGCAGCCACTGCCAGTGGCGGCAGCCGAGAGCAGTGTGCGAAACATGTGCCCGATTCGTTAGCGTGCTTGTATGGGAGACTTATGAGCAATGCACCCACAATGTTGAAGGAGCCTCTTGAATGCATGCAATGGTGTAGTGTTTTGTCTATGAGTCTATCTGTTTAAAAATCAACTTACCTCATGGCCGCCTACATATCTTTCTTATTTCCTACTGTCTGTGATTAGTCATGAGTGTTATGATAGTTATGATCTTGATTTGTTATTATCAGTCAATATTTTCACTACTAACTACTGCGTACAGGTGTCCTTACATATCTATATCTTTAACTCTAGCCCCCCCCCACCCAAAACGCACAAACGTAAGGATCTGGCTTCCGGTTGAAAAAGACATTCCCCTTTCTCGGGGCTAAGGGCGGGGTGCTCCGCAGAGCCATGTTCAGGGAGTTTCATTGTGTTGGGTTTAGGGTTTCCTGTTTGAGGCCTGCTTCTGAGTTTCTGTAAGGATTGCCAAGGATAGTCGGCTTAAGTACCTGGTTAGCCCAAGAGGGCATGCTGTCTAATTAAAGCAAGTCAAACTTTTGGACTACACGATCCATGGAAGAATTTGTAGCCACTCCTACGCCTCAGAGTCCCAGGCCATGAGCTCGGGGAGCCTAGAGCTTCAGCCCCAGCCGAGACTGTTGGACCGCCTGAGTTGGTCAGGCTCCGGTACCTCGATGAGAGGCCGATCTTCCCAGTAGATGCTTGGCTTTGAAAGCTGTGTGGGTCCGGGTGGGGGCTCAGTGTGTTGGGACACTGGGATTCATTCGAGTATTTCCATGGTCCAGGGGTTAGAGCTTGAAGCCTTGTTTCTGGGCCCGTGGGCAACTCCAACTTTTGGTCGATGGTGACCGATAGTGGCTTCAATTCAAGGCGTGTCGAAAGCCAGCAAAGAATTTCACGAAATGGCACGCCGTGTACAGAGACTTCAGGATACGGCATCTTTGACCATGGTTTGGGGTGGCCAATGGCTGTTTCCTTGTGTCAAACGGTTGTTTCTGCATGTGTTGTAGCCCCTTGTAGCTAGATCATGCCAAGGCCAAGCCTCCACAAGAACATGTTATATTCGGAAGAGTGCCGAAGCAGCAGGAGTCGTATCCTATTTCATGGTACTTTAGAATACTGTAAGCATAAACTCATACGGTTTTGTTCAATTTGCTAAGCTGAGGAACGGAAGGCAAGTGCGGCATGGGCCGAGGGTGGCATTCAGGCCTGGAAATGAAGCTTGCACCTCCAGTTCCACTGATCTGATTGCCAGCCACTTGCAAGCTGTGGCACTCCCTTGAGCTTCCAGCCAGTGCCGGCAATTTCTGAAAGGCAATGCAGCAGGCGAAGCGGGAATTTCTGCAGGACCCAAGCCGGCTTGAAACTTGTGGGTTGATAAGAACCTTCAGCTCAAGATGTCTCTGTCGGTGGTTGATGACAAAGCTGTCCCGCCTGTGGACGTGTGGGTTCGTCTGTTTCCTGGTCGGTTCTCAAGCAATCCTCGTGTGCTTTGGAGTGGTGCTAAAGTCATCTCGGACGTTTCAGGACCTAGGAGTGGTCCTAGCTTCACTGCTTGGGGTCTGCGCCAGGTATGCCTTTTTGACGTGATCTCTGCTGCAGGAGCAGAATCGGCAGCAGAACTCTGTTGATCCTGATCGGCGGGAGTTCCTTACGCAGCAGCGCAAGCTCGCCTTGGTCGGAGGCCTCAGGTCAACAATTGGATTCGGTGGGTTGTTGTTTTCGCGGACGGAGGTATATCAAACCAAGCCGTTCTTCTGGTTTCCGATATTCCTCTGCCCGAAGGCCTGAACTGATGAGAGGTACAAGGCCTCCAAGCTTGCGTCTGAGTGGAGCAGGAGCGGCGTAGTCACGTCGGTCGACACGGAAGGAAAGATGATGCTGCTGCTCATGTCACGAGACTCTGAGGGTGCAGGGCTTTTCCCTAACACGTACAACTTACCGTGAACTGCAAGGCTCACTGGCACTCCGCATTGAACTCGTACCTTTTAGCAACTGATCCCTCTGTCATAGTGTCCTCCCATGCACGATCAGCATAGAGCTGCTGCCCTACTTTGCGCACGGAAGTGGCTGAGCTCAAAAGCTGGTATGGCAATCAGAAAGCAATGCCCTCTTGCTGCATGTCTCGCCCAAGGCCCGCATCGAGCGCGAGGAACAGGAGAAGAGGGAGCAAGCAGAGAAAGAGGAGGAGGCGGCCAAGGGACCATGCAGCAAAGTAAGATGAATGAAATAGCCGGGGCATGTGCGGGCGGATAGTGTTCTGAGGCTGACCTCTCGCACTGCGCACTTAGTCGCGGATGCACATGCGGTTTTTGCACGTATAATCTCTGCTTCTTCATGCTGTCAGAACCCGTCACGTATGGCGAATCATGCTACTGCCAGAGCTGCTAGAGGCGGCAGTCTTGTTTGTTGGTAGGGCATTGCTTCTTTCAAGCCTTTCATCCGGGAGTCTGCAGTCCCTGCAGTCCTGCGGCCCCTGGTCCGCGCGTTACCTTCAGTTCTATGTTCCTGCTGCCAAGTAACACCAAGACTTCGTTTCCAGAGAGGGCACAGGGAATGGGAAAGCAGTTCAACTCATCACACGCTTACCATTGAAATCGCGAGGTCGGATGCCTTATATTTCCTTAGGATCCTTGCAGTCCCATGCCCCTACTAAGCCCCCGAGCCTTTGCAAACCATATAGTCTGTGTTCAGCTACATGTGCGGTGAAAGCCGCATATACACCTACAGATGACCCTGCAAGAATTAAATTAAACTGAGTTCTGACGCCAAAGAAACTAAGCTTCACCTGTAAGTGATTAGTTACGGGCTGACCGGGTTCGGGGCTGCCGTGGTCTCGCGACTCGTGACTTCAGTTCAACGAGTTGGACTTGCAACCGCGATATCCACAGAGCTTTCATCCCCGGCAAACAGAATCTGGTTGTTTCTTCTGGCAGGCTAGTCCGAACATGTGGCATACGCAGTACTCAAGCGAAGGGACATGTGCGGGTGTCACAAGGCTAACATGAACCAGAGACAGGTGCACCCGATTCTCCCTAGCTTCCGCTGCCTGGCCGGCCCTGTTGGCCTGCAGGAAGCTTTGCGGCAAACCCCCGTCCAGAAGGGCGACCCCCAGGCCATTCAGCTCACATGCGAGAGAGCTGTCACCTTCAGGGGGAAGTAAGATTGACGATGCTGAGCAAAGTCTTGATGACGACTGGACGTGAAAAGTATGAGTATGGCCGTGATGGCAATATGGACATGATGATTGTTTTGGTGATCATACCGATGGTGATTGCTTTGCACAGGGTGTGGTGAATGATGACCATGACTGGTCACAACAGAGACTGGCGATTGCCACCCGCTTGCGCGTTTTGATCAGCAGCGAACTTCCAGCCTGTGTCTTCTTAGCTTTTCAGTAGCAATGGGTAATAAGAAGCCAGCACGCCAACACCCTTAGTTCTTGCTCAAGCAATTCCAGGAAGACGCCCTGGTTTGGATAGAATCTTTCCGCAGCAGTGCATAAAGCATATCAGCATATTCATAAGGATGACAACATCAAGCGGTATCATGCCAATCGTAGCAGCAATACCAATAAGGACGTTGAAACAGCCACCCGGCACCGCGCCAGCACCAGCACACCACCACCGCCGCCGCCACCACCGCCGCCGCCGCCACCGCCACCGCCACCGCCACCCCCACCACCACCACCCCCACCACCACCACCACCAACACCACCACCCCCACCACCACCCCCA
>CAJNJA010008631.1:0-21953 GCA_905231915.1 Symbiodinium necroappetens
GTGCGGTACAGGATCAGTTGCGAGATGTGCAACAGATCCAAGCTTCTGGTGCTGCATTTGCTGCAATCCTGGGTGACGGATCTGTGGTCACCTGGGGTGATGCCGACGGTGGTGGCGACAGCAGTTCGGTACAGGATCGGCTGCGAGATGTGCAGCAGATCCAAGCTTCTGAACATGCGTTTGCTGCAATCCTGGGCGATGGATCTGTGGTCACCTGGGGCAATGCCCGCTGGAGTGGTGACTGCAGTGCGGTACAGGATCAGTTGCGAGATGTTCAGCAGATCCAAGCTTCCGATGGTGCGTTTGCTGCTATCCTTGGTGATGGATCTGTCGTCACCTGGGGGAAAGCCGATTTCGGTGGCGACAGCAGTGCTGTTCAGGATCAGCTGCGTGATGTGTAGCAGACGTTCCCGACGAGAAGTGAGAAGCAGCTCGTGATCTGATGGCTTTCATGGGTTGTTGTAGGCTCCGGTTCCAGTAAAACATTAACGTTTGTGTTCGCATGGGCTGTACGGTGTTTGCCTCTCGGTAATGCCACACATTTTCAAAATTATGTGGCCATGCAACCTTAATCCCAAAACCCTTACCCCTAAAATCCCAAGCTCCACCAGCCTAGCTTTAGGCTCTAAGAGCTTAAGGTGCCCACCGAAAATCCGGAACTTGGCCGGAGGAATTAGTAAGACTATAGCCCTCACGCATTATAGTATAATGCGTACAATCTACCCCCAAAGTCTTGTTCCAATAACTGAGGCCCTTTAGTGCCACTCTCCGCCACACACCACCGCCCTCGACAGGAAGTATGCCGCCGAGCCGGACTTTCTGTGCTTCCTGCCCCTTGCACGGTTTCATATGGTGAGCAGAGCGGACAGGACTTGCCGGAACTCTAGACGGATGATGAAAGGGCGACGGGGTCGGAGAAGGTGATATTTATGAACTTATGAGGTCTTGTTCGGCGGGCTTTCGTGGAGAATCCAACACACCAGCTAAGATCCAGTCGCGATGCCACGACACACAAACCGAAGCTTAAATCCATTGCCCCCAAAGTTCCGCATCTCCATGGCCAAAGCCTCAGTTCAAAGCCCAGGCTCCTGATCACCGGGCAGGTCGCAGATGTTGTCGTGTCTTGGTCGCAACAGCGAGCCCGCCAGACAAAGCATCGCAGGGAAGAGCATCCTTGGACTAAACTTTGTTCCAAGAGTTCTTTGATTTGGCACGCAGCATGTGGGCTCTCCCTGCATTACAGGTCTCCGGCATTTAGCAGCCTCCGCAATGAAACCTCGGACCTCGGTATATGAGGTGTCGAGGAGCTGGAAGCATTGCAACGAAGGCATTGAGAGTGGCAGAAAGCACGCTCCAGTGCCATGAGGTTCGAGACAACCGCTCGCTCTGTGCGGAGCTGTTGAGGCCTGGCGTAGTAGGGCGATGTGGCTGGATCCGTCCTGCAAGCCGCCACCGGACCTTGCCACAGGATTTTCCGGATTTATTTCGAGGTGGCAGACGGGCCCGGCGCCTAGGTTCGGCTAATGACCCGAGCAACCGATGGTTTACTTGGCTGAGAGTGCACAAGCTGCGATGTACCGAGATGCAGCACCCGGTGTTTCGCGGAATCGCAGGAGCTTTTTGCATTCGGATCCCGTGCAGCGAAGGTCGACCCGCGTGACACGGCAGAAGTTCTTCAGCGCCCTGCGGGATGTGCAGAGCCCAGTGCGGGTTGGGACTGTCGTGCTGTAGGACTTGCCACCGTGTGCGATAGCGTTCAAATTAATGACGAGACCTGACAGTCGCCCCTCTTGCAGTTTTCGATTTTAAGAAGTTTCAAGCCTTTGTTTTGCTCGATTCGGCGTGGTGCTCCCAGAGTCGGGGTGCAAGATGGTGGGCCGAGAGCTTTAAAAGGGGCCCTCTTCCACCAGAGCCTCGAGTCGAGCCCTGGGATTGTTGCCGAGGCCTTGCCTCAAAAGGAGAAGGACCAGTGCCAGGACAGAGCATGCAGGTGATTCCCCGGAAGCCCAGACTTCAAGGGATGGAGAAAGGGAGGGGGCGAAGATCCGCGAAAGTGAGGAGCTGGCGGCTTACTTCCCTGCGAGCGGTCCGGCCTCCCAGATCGGCCGACGAAAGCCCAGGAAGGTTTTCTTGCATTCCACGGCCCGACTGAGCCAAGGCCCGATGACGCCCGTGAACTACGAGTGGCCGGGTGCTTTACAGACGGCATCCCTTGGTGCCTCGATCAGAGACTTGCAGCAACGGCGCGCAGCCGCAGTGCCAAGGCTTCTCGTCGACGACCCGCACGTCCGGCCCTGAATAGAACAGTCTCTGCTTTCCTCATCCTTCCTTTATTATAAGAGCCCTAAACACCCCTAGAGAGAGAGACATGGAAACCTTCTGGTGGAATCCGGGTTGCGAGAGCGTAAAGCCCAAGCAGAGCCAATCCTGGGACTTGCGGAGGTTCTGTCTCCAGTCGTGTATGCTCTGCGACTGCAGCACTTGGAGGATGACCGGAGCGGTAAGCTGTGGCCATGGTTTCGGGCTTGGCTTCTTGTTAAAAGCTTCAGGCTGCTTCCGGAATTTGTGGGCATGCCAGTTTTCGTGCGCCTCTGCCAGTTGGGTCACCATGACTCGAGCCTGGTCCGAAACGCTACAAGTGCCACCCAGTGCCCAAACCCCCCCCCCCCCCAAAAAAACTTTCGGCCCTCGCCGGAAAGGAGGGCCTAGGGCTCAGCGACCGCATGGAGCGGCAGTGCCGATCCCAGCAACATGCTTCAGGGCGAGCGAAGCGCCACGCAGAGAACTAGTGAGACGAAGAAAAGAGCCGAGAGAGAGAGGAGTGAACTAACTACTCCGTGCACTTTCGTCGTTTGTTTGTACTAACGAAGGTGCGGAGGAAGGCAAGGCTTGGATCTTTCGGAAGGAAAGACTAGGGCACCAGCAGTGAGCAGTGACAGTGTGTGTGTGTGTGTGTAAAAGCACGAGACCATGGCTTGGATCGGTGCGGGTGCCTGTGACAAGCCAGGTGGAGAGAATGAGGTGCCCATTAGGTGCCAATTATGTCATTATGGTGAGTTCTGTCGGAAAGCATATGCCACTCCAAGCTTTGCTTTGCTCCCGGTCCCTTGCTACATACATACACACGCACACACATGCATCGATAAAACAGTTTATTGGCTGTCATACATATACCTATACACAGAGACACGTAACATGGGGGATGGCACCCAGAGAAGCAGGAAAAACACCGTGGCCACTTCAGGGTCAAGTCCTGTGCGAGAGATGGGCCTGCGCGCGGCCCAGAGCTGGGCGGGTTGCGAAGCTTCGCAAACGCAAAGTCCGAGCCGAGCGTTCGGACGCTTGCGGAGCGCAGAACAGCTTGCACAGGTAAGTATCACTTCATCTTCCGGGCAAGTGTAGTTTCAGATTTGGCTTTGGGCATCGAGTCGTTGAGTTGCAGCTGCTGGTCCAACAGTCTGCGGGACAGCGGTGAGCAGCTTCAAAGTCCTGAGATTGGGAGCCTCGCTGATCCAGGTCACGTACGAAAAGATCGAGGCAGCGCCTGCGATAGATGCTTATTCCATGCCACTGTTGGGAGCAGTAGAGGAAGGCAGTTAGCATCGCAACACTCGGGATACCGCAGACAAAAGCTCCCGGAATGTGTCAGGCAGTCTGCAAAGACGATCCCCAGCTGTCGATTCTACAGCCAGAGGAGACGGTCTACCCATTTAGACACGGCACCGAAGATTTCGAGTGTTGGAGCTCCTTGGTCGTCGCCGGATCTCCTGCCCAGGGCTTTTCCAGGGTTGTGGCCCAGTCGAAACCGGACCGTGTGATGATGCCGCCGTTTCAGCAAAGGCATGAAGCCCCGGAACCCAAGAGGCCGCACTAAGCCCCTAACGCCAGTAAAAGCCCTGGCTGCCAGCAGCATGCACAGCTCTGACCATGGGAGAGAGTTCTCGGAGCGCGCCGGCTCCGGCCCGTTCCAACTGGCGGAGGGCCTTGGCGAACTTGGTGGCGGCCGAGGCGGCGGTGCTGCACCTGGACCTTTCGACGTGGAATTCGGCGCTCGGATGATTCATTAAGGTTTAAGGGTTGAGGGTTTGGTTCCTGAGCCGTTTCGGCGTGTCTGCTTCCTTGTGAGATGGGTGCCCTGGTTTGCTGCGCCTCGTGCTTCCTACGATGAGCGCAGATTTCGGGACCGCAGTCTCGATTCGAGCTCCTTTGTCGAAAGCTACCGCCATCTTTTTCTGAACTCGAAATCTCCCAAACCGGGCACCCTAGACTTCAAACCTAGACTTCAAACTCTTACCCTAAAGCCTCGACCTCAAACCCCAAAACCAAAACTCACAATCTTACACCGTCAGCCGTTGAGTGCTAGTTTGCTTGAGTTGCCCCGAAATCGTCAGAGGGAGTCACCAGCCAAACAAGCCTTAACCCCCGAAACCCCCGAAACTCTTGAAACTCTTGCCTGGCTGTTGCGGGTTTCGATCATGGAGGGCCTTCGCACCGGAACAGGCCTCGCCTGCGTTCTTCGAGTCGCAGAACCCCCAAGCTTCGGACATTTTCGGGTCCCAGGTGCTAGTCGCCTGTGCCAGGGAGGGCCAATGGCAGGCGGCACTGGCGCTGCTCCAAAGACTCCGAGCAGAAACTGGAGGAACCTCTGGGTTTTGGGGGTTTAAGTCTTCAAGATTTGGAGTTTTGGGGTGCTCTTCTACCATCTATCGTCTCCTGTGCTGAAGCGCTGGGTGTTCTATGCCTTGGTTAACATGCTGTCACGACAAAACTATCACTGGTTGTGTTTTCGGAGGTACCGCGCCAAGTATTTCGTGTTCGGTGTATCAGTCAGAAAGGTGACTGTTCGTACATTGTTTCCCATATTATGGGTTGTGCACTTGCATCGTGCAGGAGGCACAGGCTTCCACAAGTAGGGCCCCAGTTTTTGACTGCCCCAGCCCAATTCCGAGAAGGATGCAATGGCCACTCGCAGAGTGCCGTGCTCAGTGCATGCGACAGGGGTGGCCGCTGGGAGGCGGGGAGTGCTCCGAAGCTGTCAGAAAGCGAGAAACAAACCCCTGGTTCAAACTCCCCACAGACGAACCCCCCCCCAAAAAAAATGGCCAGGATCCATTTTCAAAATCCCAAGAGGAAACAGGAGCTTCATAAGAATCAGGTTCCTCTTTCATGACTGTTGAGAGAACTTCTTGTGCAGGTGGCCCTTGATCTACTTTCGCAGTTCCAGGCCGAGCGCCTGGAGGCCGGTCCAAGCACCAAGCCGCCAAGATCTCTTCAGTAGAAAAAGGCACCAAAACACCAATAAAACACGTAGAGCTCGGAGCCCTGACATCTCTATAGACTCTATATCTAACCCCACGCCTTACTTGCATAAAGGGAGCATCTTGCGCTAGGTCGGCCTGGTCGTCTACAACGCGGCCATCGCCGGCTGCAAGCGCGCCGGGCAGTGGCAGCTGGCCCTCTCGGCTCCCGGGGCCTTTAGCTCTGGGAGCCTTCCAGGGGGTTTTTGCTCTTTGAAACCTTGCATGGTCATCATAAGGTTTAGTGAGGGAGTTTCGGGCTTAGGGTTAGGGGTCGCTGAGGGTGTTTGGACACTCAGAGCCCAGCAGAGTGGAGCTACAGCGATTCTTTCGAGGCTTTGCGGGCGATGCAATCTTTCAGCTTGATCCCGGACGTCGTCTCTCGGATATTTTTTGGCCGCACCTGTGATCCCCTGCAGATCAAGTTAGTTATAATTGGGCCAGCCAATCGGCGAATAATTTTCGAGACTATGTTCCAACTTGCCCTCGTCAACTTGTAGACTATAGCATATTAGTACTGTGGCGGAAGCACCATTGGCTCTCTTCCTGCACATGCGGCACTGTGGCTGTTGCGCAAGCTTAAACATGAGTTGCAGTCAAACCATGCAAGGTGCTGTAGCGACCACGATTTCGGAAGGCGGACAGGTCATCCGAGCCCCGGAATGTGGAGGGAGCACCATGCCAGTACCATTTTTGGCCAAAGTCAGCCCATGGACCCATGCAGCGGACCCGACCAGCACCGGGCTGCCGCAGTTTCAGTCGAAGCAACCACCCCACTGCTCGGGGAATGTCGTCGATAATCTGAGGTCACGTGGTCTTCTATTATCGGCGCCTGTGAGAAAGGTGGACATTGGGGCTGGTCCCTCTTTCTCTTCGATGCGATGATGCACCAGGAGTTGCGGGAGAGGGCTCTGAGCGTGTTTCGGCACAATGAAGAGAACTTCCTCAATCCTCGTCTCAGCATGGGTTCAATGAAAAAGCGCCCAGCAAGGTGACCCTGCCTGTGCTTGAGCAACGTTGGAGGAGCTGGAACCCAACACCATCACCAAAACCTCCACCATCAGCGCCTGTGCCCTGGGAATTCAGTGGGCCAGGGCACTGGAGCTCATCGCCACTTGGATTCAGCTGGGTGCCACCCGAAAGCTCCCGAATCCTTCAGTCGCAGAACCGTCTCACAGCAAACTCAGTAAACCTAAAACGTCTCCTCCCGCGAAGTGTTTCGAAAAGTCGCAGCGCGAAACCGAGGAGAGCAATCTCATCTCCTGCAATGCCGCAGCTGGGGCATGCGGCAAGGCCTCCCAGTGGCGAGGTGCCCTTGGTGTATTTCGCTGCCAGGAGCTCCCTCACAAGGAAGACATAAACCTTGTCTATGCCATTTAGAGTCAGATCTCACTATCTCACTCTGATATACTTTTTTCTCGTCTTCAGGAGCGCAGCTTTGAGCGTGATGCGGCCAGCTACAGCATTGCCTGCGGTGCTTTGGGCGAGGCCTCGCAGTGGCCCCAGGCTCCGCAGTGAAGTGACAGCGGGTGGAGCGATGCAACATACCTCTATCACTGCTGGGCGGGAGGGAAAAACAGCAGTGCCACGACGACGGCGACGACTACTGCTACTGCTCCTGCTACTGCTTCCACCCGGCAGGTTTTGAAACTTCCGCAAAGTGTTGATTCGGGTGCTGTGCGGTTTTGGCACAGCCCTTCAACAGCCAAAAATGCTCTTCCAAACACCGGGGCTGCGAGGTTCGAGTGTTTCGGAATGCTTAGGTCAGATTCCCTCGGCTTCACACTGACTTGTCCGAGTTCGGGAGCGAAGCGGATACAACTCCACGCTTCTTGGGGATCTTGTGTGTTGTCCTCGCCCCCTCCGAAAAGTTGTGCGAGTCTAAAGCCTAATTGCGGCTCAAGCATGTCATCACGCAAGCCCTCGTGCTTTCACAGGACCTGGACTCTTCGGGGTATTGTTTAGGCAAGTTTAGTCTTCATGTCAGCCGCTCTGCAAGCACTGGGGTATCTCACGTTCACGCAGCACTCAGATGTTGCTCTAGCGCCATGAGACTGAACGCTCTTCTGGGCCTCGGGGGCCTCGCGGGGCGGAAGAGCGAGAAGCCGCCGGAAGCAAAGCGTCACAAGCGCCTTGACGTGCTGGAATCTCTGGGCATCGATCAGAATGCACGTGGGCACCCAGCAACCTCGAGTTCATCCTCAAAGAAGGCTGTCCAGTCTTTGAGCGGTTCAAGCTCCGACAAGGAAGAGCTGAGGAAATGGCTGGCTGGTGGGGATGTTGGTTCCAGTGCAGAACGCGATGCAGCTGCACCTTTGCCAGCAGCAGCAGAGAATGCGGCAGATGAAGCTGAAGCAGATGCCGGAGTCGATTCAGCAACTCCATCTGCGGGGGCCGAGCCCGTGAACTCACCAAGACCGGTCATCAACTGGAGGGATGCCTTTTCTAAGGCACAAGATCGGTGGGACGTGGTGGAGGGCGGGGCGCGCTGTTACTACCACCACTCGGACAAGGGCCTCTTCTTCGAGTGGGACCAGCAGACAGGAGTCTTGTTCCAGTATTTCTTCGGCACTGACGAGGCTAGAAGTGTACCTGTCGGTGACGACGATCTGCCGGAGCGCGGTGCGATCTGGTCCAGCGAGTGTCCAGACACGCATGCGGAGGTCTGGGAGGTCTTACCCCTGCCACCTACAGACCCACGCGCCAAGGCGGATCTGGACATGCCTTCGACGGCTTCCGCTAGCGAGATGCCGCCGCCGCACACGAAGAAGCGAAAGAAGACTTTGCCCCCGGTTCCTGTGATGTCTGCAGTTTCGGGCGGCCCGGCTGTGCCGGCGGACGACGACGACGACGACGATCTCCGATTGCCAGAGGAAGCGGAGCACACCGGGCCTGTTCTGGGCTGCGAGGGGCCTCCGGCTCCGGCTCCAACGGCCTCTTCGATCCGCGCGGAGGAGGAGGTCGACGAAGAGGAGGAGGAGGCTCCGGTCGGCTCCTTCGTGCTCGATGAGGATGAGGAGGCTGCAGACCTGGCTTCGGAAGATTGCGCCTTGCCCGCCGCGCCGGTGGACAAAGCAGAACCGTCAGCAGCGGATCTGGACCTCGACATGTTCGCCGGCATGTGAGGTATGCAAGTGGTTCACAGCCATACCCGTAGCCAACAGCAGGGGGTGCCAGTCTCGCTTTTGTTCTCGTGCCTGACCTGTACAGAAGCCGTGCAGCTAGGCTGAAAGATATTGTTAGCAGTGGAAGTCCACGGTCTTCGACTAAATCCCATGTCGCGAAGCGGGGGATCGTGCCATCTTAGTCTCAGTTAGCTTCTGGGATGGAGTTTGTTGAGCTGTGTGTTTTGGACGTCTATGTGGGCATGTTGTGACAGCCAACCTTTGCCTGCATTGTCTGAGTTGCGAGAGTCCAAATCTCCCCAAGGTCAAACCCCAAACCCGACTCACCGGAGTAGCGGAAGCCTTTCAGCTTTCATGCTGCTTTCTACTGGTTCTCATCCTGTTTGTTGGTTGGATCGTAGGTGGTTGCGGAGTGGTGTCTACTTACCGTGGAGCGAGTGCAAGCAGTGCAACCTGACCTAGTGTACAGATCCGGGTACATCTGGTTATGCGGGCCTGGCTGTTCGGGCTATGTAATAGTTGTGTAATTGTGTACCGCAACTGCAGGGTCTTCTCTATAGATCAAAGCGCACTTTGCTCCTCCTTCTCTTTGCTGGTTGACACCTGTCGCTTTGCTTGGATGTCTTTTCAGTTTGAAGTGCTGTTCTCTGCACTGCAATCGCCGGTGTATTGAGAGGCCGCGGAGGCATTTCGGGAGCTGGGGGTCATGCGCATCCCCTGTGACGCCGTCGCCGCGACGGCAGCCCTGGGTTCTTTGGTGCCACTTGGACTGCAGAACAGACCTGGCTCTTCCGAAGGAGCGGAGAGGCGGAAGGCCCCCAGTGACTTCCGTTTCTTGTCCTATTCTCCTTTTCTCTCGTCTATGGAATACTAGGCATCGCCAGGGGCCTGCCAAAAGCCGCATAAACATAAGGCCTCATGTTTGGGACAGAAGGGCCAGGGGAGATCATCATGTCGAAATATCATCCTCATAAAAGCGTCCCTAGCCTAAAGGACGTGCCCCGTACAAAGGAAGTCGTGGCTCTGGAGACGCAGCCTTTGCCTACTTTGCGAGCTTCTGCGGACTGGTGTGCAGCGGAACACGAGCCTCACTGCACAGAGGAGGTTTCTCAAAGCTAGCAGGGTGCAGTAGCTTGGTAGTTAGGGGTGCTCATCATTAATTATGGAAAGAGTGCGACAATTTAGGGTATGTGCGTTTAGGGTGCAGCTGTTTCTCGAGCATCCCTGAAAGTCTTGACAGCACCCCAGCACAGTCTACATCACCAGCGAAGGCTGAAGCCGTGATTGTCGCACCTTTGTGTCTCAAGGTCCACCGAAGCTATAAGCAAAACACTCCTGCTGCAAGCTCCTGTTGCGAGGCTTTGGCTTTCAGTCCCAGGGTCCGCTGTCATGTTCGTGGTGTGTGGTGGAGGGTGCCTCCGTGAGAGGAGACTGTGCCTTGCTCCTCTTTTTAGCTGTCTCTCCCTAGACTCTCGTTCTCCAGCAGATGCCCCAGCGCTCCTAAGGATGGCGGTGAATGCCGCCCTCAGCACAGCTGGCAAGGCAGCGAGCTGGCTCACAGCAGTGGGGCTGCACCTCGTCGTGCCGAGTACTTCTTTCCGATTGGTCAGGTTTTCGACAATTCCTGTACAGTACTGCTTCTAGCAAGCCTCAGCCCCCCATAGTATCCCTTCCATAGTATATAATCGTCGCAGTTCTTATGGCGGGTTCGGTTCAGTACTTGCAAGGCAAGGCAGCTACACAGTGTTGCGGTTTGTCTTCTTGACCTGGAAAATGTATAAGGTTATTGGTGGCCTACCTGATAAGTCTACTTCTACCCCGAATATCAGTCACCCACTACAGGTACCTATGTTATTGCCGGGGTGTTTGGCACAGTTATAAGTTAGGCGCGGCAAAAAATACCAGATTCTTGCAAGCAAAGGCTTCTCCAAATGGAATCCGAGCTCCTGCAGAAGTCTTCAATCACGGACGGAGCCGCTGCTCTTCCGCAAGCCTCCCCGAAAAGAGGGATCCAGCGATGAGACTTTAGCGTTTCAGGACTTGGGGAGAGCAGGGTTCGGGGAGGGTGGTGAATAGTGCAGTAACTGTGCTGTGCGGTGTGGGGAGGTCGCAGAAGTGTAGGCAGGGTGATCCGTCCACTTATCAGGCTCTACCTCCCCTAAGCCCTGCTGTCGAAGACCCAAGCGAGCCTCAGGTGTGTTTAGATCTTAGGTGGGTCGTGTGGTCGGGGGCTGACTTGGGGCTTCTCTGCGTGACGTGACTACGAGCAACCTTGCCTGCCTGGTGCGAGAGTGTGAGAGACGAAACCCCAAACCCTTCAAAATTCAGGCATTTGTTAAGGCAGTCTGTTGCCTGCAGCGATTGCTCCGCTCCAACCGACTCCAACCTCACAACTTACCTGGCTTGCTTTAGGGGACTAGTTACTAGTGTTTTTTCATTCTGAGCGGATATCCAAAACGGTTTGGGGTGCGTGTCGAAGGTTTTGTCCGCCTTCGTTTTTGCTCGAAGTTGGCGCCGGGCCTTGTGCCAGATGGAGGCACGCGCCCGTCTTTGGAGTGGTTCTGCGATTCTGGCGAGTCTAGGCTTGGGGACGGTTCAGCCCTCAAGAGGTGATTTCGGCTTCAAGCATTGAAGTTGGGAGGAGGTGTTGCGATGACAGCCTGCGCGAAGTTGAGGCAGAACCAAGCGTGACAGATCCCAAGCCTGAAGACTAACACTTTTTTGGGAGATCCCTGTGTGGCACTTCCCTGTTGCAGGACATAAGGCAGCCCAGTGCTGCCCGGCATGAATTGGATCTGCCTGTCGTAACGACCGCCTGTCTTCGTGGCTCGGGGCAGAGTGACTCCCTCCCACCGCAGGCTCCTTCTATCGACACAGGTTCCTCAGCGATCCCGGAACAGAACCCAAGGATGGCCACGGATCTCTCGTGAACTTCTGTGCCTTAACTCGGCGTTTTTTGTGGCCCAGGGCCCGCTTCAAAGCCTGGGCCTCGCAGCGTTGGCCGCCGCCGGACGCTGGCCGCAGGCGCTGGCGATGCTGGTGGAGGCATCTACGCAGCCAGAGAGCCAAAGACCACTTGATTGAATATGCCTCCTCAGAATCAGGGCTTTGTATAGTAAAAGCAAAATGAACACAATTGGATGTTAAGCCGAATATGCTTCAGGCACAAATCAGGATCAGTCCGGGTATCCGTCGAGGCAGGGGTCTCATCAATCAGAAGCCCTGCACAAGCCTGGAAACCTTGTAGAACCCTCTAAAGCAAGAGGGTTTGTACAGTGTTGGTGTCTTCATTTCGGCCTCCTGAGTTACAAGCTGAGTAAGCTGAGATTTGAACTCCCACACGAAGACGAGATGTGTCCACCCACAAAGGGCCGAGTAAGCTGAGACCTGCTCACCTACAAGCGGAGCAAGCTGAGAGGTTTGTCCGCCAACAACAAACTCAGTTCGCCCACAACAAGCTGAGCATGCTGAGTTTTGTTGACTTACAGCAAGCTGAGTGAGCTGAAATCTGCCCACCAACAGCAAGCTGAGTAAGTTGAGATTTGCCTGCCCACAACAAGCTGAGCACAAGAGGCTGAGTAAGCTGAGATATGTGCACCTACGACAAGCCAAGTAAGCCTGAGTATGCTGAGATTTGTACACCTCACAACAAGTTGAGAAAGCTGAAGTTTGCCCACCCGCAACAAAGTTGAGTAAGCTGAAGTTTGTTCACCCACAAGGGGCTGGGAAAGCTGAGAGCCTTCCCACCCACAACAAGCTGAGTCAGCTGAGATTTCTCCCCCTACCACAAGCCTTGTTGAGCTTTGCCCACCCGCAACAAGCTCGGTAAGTTGAACCTACAGCAAGCTGAGAAATCTGAAGTTGACCCACCTTTCACAAGCTGAGTAAGCTGAGTTTTGTTCACCCACAAGAAGCTGACTGCGCTGAAGTTGGCCAGTTTGCCCACCCCCCAAAACACGTTGAGCAAGCTGAGATTCGTTCACATGCAAGCTGAGCTCTGTTCACCCACAAGCTGAGACGACTTTCCCACCAACAACAAGAAGCTGAGAAATCTCAGGTTCTACAAACCAGTGGGGGCAAAACGGAACGCCCAGCCAGGAAGTTAGAACGAATGTAGGGTTTAGGGTTTCAGTGCTCTCACAGGAGCCCCGCTCAAAAAAGTGCTCTCGCAGGTTCTTGCACTTCGCTTTGATGTGGATGTTCGCGGCTCGGCGAGAGGTCTGAAGATACGACAACGCCGGACCAAGCCTCAAGCCAAGGAGCATCTAGCAGTAGCAGGGAACTAGATTCGGAGGGGTGCGTCAAAGATGGAACCCTCTGTCTTCGAAAGCAGTCTCGACAGTTATCCTTCTAAATTTGGGACGGCTTTCTTGATCAGGTTACTGCATTTAATCAGCTTACGCCAAGATCGGGGCCAGGCCTCTTCAACGAAGTCATTGGCGCCTGCGCCCGCCAGGGCCACTGGGAGGTGCCGTTCCCTTCTGGATGCTCTCACTTCGAATAACAGATTCGCAGCCAAATGCTTCCCCAACGGGGCCTGCGTGGAAGTCGCACAAAACTTAAACTGCTCCACACCTCCGCGCGAATCTCCTGCGCGTAGTGGAATCCACGTATTTGGCGTCAGGTGCCTCGATCGCATCCACCACGTGACACCAAGGTTTGGTCTCATAGGTTTTTCTTGGTGTGTTCAATATAATTATACTGAATCATGCTGATGCTTAGATGTGATTGCATTTCGTTGCCCGTTGGCTTGCTGGCCTGTCTCTAACTCGGGGTCTGCTTGAGGCAAGCAGATTCTTTCGTTTATGTTAGAAACATTTCAGTCAGGAGCTGTGTGGCTCATGCGTTGTACTAAACCACGGGTCGTGCTATGCTGCCCATGTGTTGTTGTACAGTGTTTGTTTTGAGGTCGTCATCGCCGCTTCTGCGTGCATGCACATGTTTATGTTCGCCTTAGCTTGGTGGCGCATTGGCGCAGCGGTGAAGGCTTCTGCCAGCTGCAAGTCTGTGCAACGCGCGGCATCTGTCTGCCAAAAGCTCTGCCGGACTACACGTTAAATTTCCGTTCTTTAGGTGTTTGCTACCGTTGCATCTGCAGGTTGTCAAGCGCATGTTCCTCGCCAGTCTTTATTTCACCTCCTCTCTCTGCGCCTGTCGTACCGTTAAGTCTGCCTTCCTAAACGCATGTGTTTGTTGGCGGCGTGGCGTTTCCACTAACGATTCCACGTTGCCAACTGCCATTGGCCAAATTGTACGTAAGGATCAGTGGTGAGCAGGTTGTGAAGGATGGCCCCGACGAGGTCACGTAAACTTATGTGATCACCTCCTTACTAGGTCCCCTAATCCTCAAAGTTCATGGTTCTTTTTGCATCCGCCCTGTTTGCAGTCTTCAGGGTTGCTCCTCTCTGCTTGGACTTACAAATACTCACAACAAACCGCACAAGTCCACACCACTGTGGACCAAGCATGGTCGTCCGACAGCTTTCCTTTCGCTACGTTGGCTGCATCATGTGCCATGGGTGCATTGGATACACAAGAGGCGTCAAGGCAACGGCCGGCTTCCGGTATGCTTCGGAAGCCACATGATGACATCACTTCGCTTGGATGGCTGTATTTCTTTTCGGGCAATGGGGAAGCAGTCGAGCTTTGTCAGGCTGCGCTTGCGGTGCTTGCGATGTTGCCTACACAGAGCTTGGCAGGCCGCGAGCAGAGCTTGAAACTCGAGCAAGACTAAACCAAACCGGATCCCGCCTGTGCTGGCAGGGACCGTGGTGTCTTTCACCGCAGCAATCGACGCTTGTGCCCTGGCTGGCCGCTGGCAGCAGGTGCGCGGTGTTTGGGTGCAATATCTTTGAAGCTTTGATGGAAGATAAATGTCACAGGGTTTGGCAGATCTGTTCGTAAATGGAAAGTTTGCCCAGTGCCGAACGGCTACGAGGCAATGATGACGGGAAGATAGGTAGATAGATAGATAGATAGATAAATTCTGAAGAGATAATGAGAGATCGGGCGAGTTAGCTGGCAAAAAGTGCATAGACGGATAGATTTATATGCTGCCCCCCACACTATCAGCACTATCAGTTAAAGGTTTCTTATATACCACACAAGAAGAAATGAGCACCAGGATTTGAAGGCCCACAAACTCTAGCGCCAGAGAAGTTTAGCACCAGAAAAGCACAATCATGAGCACAGAATTTGCCGAGCATCAAGACTGTAAGTATGAGTTCAAAAGCGAATTGTTAGGGGCTCAACTTGTGATTACAAGCACAATCATGAGCACAAAATTTAGCATCAGAAAGGGCACAACCATGAGCACAAAATTTAGCACCGGCAGGGAACACACCTAGGAGCACAAAACTTAGCACACGAAAATTGCGGTTTTGCTGATGATGTTTGTGTGCTACTGTTTGTGGGGACTGTTAGTAGGGCGGGCGACATCTAAACGGATAGAGATAGTGACAGGTGGGTAGGGCACTTGCAATTTCTGAGATCTCCTGCCGTGGAAGAGGCCTTGGCGTTCCTCAAGTCCATGGCGAAATCTGCGGCAGAGGCGCCGGCTCTTCGAAATTAGATCTTGCTGTAGGGTTTAGGCGGTTTAGGGTTTAGGTCGTGACGGGTAGTGCGGGTAGTAATGTAGGGTAGTATGCGGGGAGTGTAGGACCAGTGTAGGATTCTCGGGCCTGCTTGGGGTTCAGGGAAGGGTTTGGGGAGCTTCAGTGAAAGGTGTCAAACCTTCATGGGCGCGAAGACCCCGAAAGCGCAGAAGCAACGCAGCACAAACCTTCATGTTGCCCGACAACACCCGACAAGCCCAGCAGCAACGCAGCGCGAAGAGAGGGAAACCTCCAGAGGGGAAGAGTCCTAACTCCAAAGCCCCTGAGCCCCCGGAGCACATAGTTTTCGGCATGTTTTGAAAAGTCCCTGAGCTTCAGTGGGCCTTCACAGTTCAGTTGACGATGTCGTGATTCAGGGTTACTGGTTTAGATTTGATATTGAGGCTTGCGCTTTGGGGTTCGGCCTCGCGAATCAGGCGAACGTCATCACTTTCAATGCCCTTATTGGAGTCTGTGGCGCCTTGGTGTGCAGGATTGAGAACCCCAGGTCGAGGAGAGGCATCATGCAGGGTTATAGTAATTCTCATCTAGACCCTGTTGTGGGAGATCGCGGGTAGCAGGGCCGCAAGGAGTTGTTGCAGCATTCATCCGTGCATAGGAAGTAAGTCCTCCCCCACCAATGGGACCAACCACAACACACAGACAACACCTAATCTGAATCTCTCCCTGGTAGCTGAATCATTACACTTTAAACTTTTTGTGATACTATGATCGCTTATAGAACAAAAAGTGTACACTTTCTCATGCTTATGAACTCAGCAACGAAGTCTCCTGAAGCCAACAAAAGTGTGCCTTGCTAAGGCCAAGCCAGCGCATGGAGCCGAGCCTTCGATCTCCTCAACGAAATCCAGGCGCTTGGGCGGTTTAGGGCTTAGGGTTCAGGGTATTTAGGGTTTAGGGCTGACAGCTTGCGTTCAGGTTTTAGGGTTTTAGGGTTTAGGGCTTGGGGGCGCCAAGGCTTTCACTAGGGAGCCTCCCTTGTCTTTACGGATTTTGGGGTACATGCGCGACAACGCAAAACAGCCACAACATTGAGGACGCATGGGCATACCATTAACACGGGAGAGCCACTAACACATGAAGAACATGCACAATGCACATTAAATTGTACATTGCAGCTCTCTGAAGACGCTTTCTTGGCTCGTGTTGTTCTCTGTACAATACAAAACAAAGAGATACCTAGGTACTTTCAAACTGCAGACCTATTTCACTCCTAAACTCCGTTTACAAAAGACATATGTGGCCGTGCCTGACTCGGCCCCACCTATCTGCAACTCAATATGGTTGTAGGCCTTCTCGAAGCACTTCTCATGCAGTTTTCTTTGCAAGACGTATCAAGACATCGCCGGACCAACTTAATCATCACACTGCTTCATTGGGAGAGAGCCTTTGACAGGGTTCAACATGACAGCATGGCTATTGTTTTGCAGCACTGCGGCGTTCATAACTTTATCGGTGTTCTCACAGAGTGCTACAGGAACCCAAGGTTCTTTGTAGAAGACGATTATGGCAAATTTCAGAGCTCAGGCATTAGACAGCGCTGCCCTCTTCACCGTGTTTGCTTTCTTTGCGCATGAGCGCTATTGATCATGGCATTACTCGGAATATCACGGCTAGAATGCGAACTGCACGGTTGGAAGGACTTGACTTGGACAGAGTGTATTCTGCTCACGACACACTTCTAGTCACAACATGCACGCAATCATGCAACAAGCTGTTGCACGAAATGGAGAAGATGAGAAGGTGTCAGCAAATGCTGCTATATTGTAATGAGACCTTTGCAAATGGCACACGATTTAGAAAGGGTAAATCAGGCAACTTGTTTGCGGACATCAAATAACACAGGCCGTGGACATCAGGCATGAAATCAACCATAAAATGCCCTCTCCAGCTATGGCTCAAGCTCAACGCGTTCTGGCGTCAAGTGCCCTAACGTGCATGATATTACCATCAAGAACAAGCTGCTGGCTATATGGGCTTGAAACAGTACATTTGACCCAGGCATTGCAGAAAAGGTTCACGCTTCCCAGCTGCAAGACTTACGGAAGACTTTAGAAATGGATACCACTTTGGTAGGTAGAATCAGGTAGAAAGAGCAAATGCGAGTGCAAGAGTCAGCAAAAGTCATTTGAGAAAACTAATGCGGAAATATGTGTTTGATGGAAAACGCGCGAAGCTGGCTGTACAAATTTCGTAAGTTACCAGCCAGATTCGGCACAGATGTTCCACCATGGCAGCAGGGGTGTAGGGGGACCTGGGAAACATACACGGCACGTCTTTTCGCTCCCTATGCCCTATGCCAACAAAAACAGGCAAAACCAGTACATGTATAAGCATGCAGTGGGACAAATAAGCATGTAGTCAGCCGGAATTTTTGACGCTGCCCCACGTGCCCACGGCCACAGCATCATGCCAAGAGAGGCAGGAGACTATGGCAATCAACAAATTGAATACGAAGCGCAGCAGAGCACTTGAGAACGCATGAAGTATCTAAAACCAGGTCAGCACACAAAGAGCACACCAGAACGCAATAACTCACAAGAACATGCACGGATCGCAAATACAGGCAAGAAGGCATATCAACACAAGAACAGTGCTGCAGGATTGAAGTTTCCAAGATGTGATTTGCAATCCTCGATTGCAACACTATTCAATTTCGTCGGTCTGAAGTGCAATTGTAGTTCTATTTAAGCCCTTCATTGTTCGAGTCGCGAGAGTCCGAATCTCATAAAAAGCTTCGAGCTCCCCAAGGCAGGCTCCGTGCCCAAGTCTGAGAACCACACAGGTGGTGGCGGTGCGGCAAGATCACATCAGCACCGGGGCCTGTGTGGCTTGGCTGGAGAGTTCCGGGCTTCAGACAGGAACATCATTAGCCTCGACCACCTCCCCCGCTCTCCCCCCACCTAGGACCTAGAAGAAAAGAACAAACACCGGAAGCAAGAAAGAAGAAAGTCACGAAGAGGAGATCACGAAACCAGAACATCATTGCCCCTCCCGCCCGCCCTCTGCGGTTAGACTGGGGTTTTGGGGGATATACTGCTGTAGAATTTCATTTAAGGGCTTTAAGGAACCCTGTATTGTCCGATGCATGCAACGTTCTGAACGATGAAACTGTCCGCACATTCTCTATGGATGAGTAAGGCGGCGTTTTCGAGGCTCCGTGAGGGCTGGAACCCTGTTTCTTGTGACAGGCGTGGTACTTTCGGTACTTTCGCCAGCGCTACTTTCAATCTACTACTTCCCGCGTAACAAGCACCTTAGGGTCTAATTAGAATCCACAGCGCCGAAACACGAAGCGCAGAAACCCGACATGAACAATTGGAGCACGCTTCTGATTTTGGAAAATGAGGCATTGATGCACACGCAGTCTTGGCATACGCAGTGCGAACCGAACAGCCCTCAGAAATATCAGGGCTCAGTAGCTCGTGCGGGTTGCTTCAAAAATGGTGCAGCACTTCCCAAAACCTCTACCCCCATCCTGCTTAACAGGTTTGGTTGCTTCAAAACGGCGCCTGCACTTCGCAAAACGACTTTACCGCGATCCTGGCTGAGAGGTTTGGTTGCTTCAAAAACGGCGCCAACAACGACTTTACCCCAATCCTGGCTGACAGGTTTTGGTTGCTTCCAAACGGCGCCAGCACTTCCCAACAACGACTTTATCCCAATGCTGGCTGATGGGCTGACAGGTTTTGGTTATTTCAACATGCTTCAGCCTGGAGCCAGCACCTCGCGCCGGCATTTCCAAACAACAACTTTACCCCAATCACGGCTGACAGGTTTGACATTACCCCAAACCTGGCTGACAGGCTTGGTGGCATCAAAATGGTGCGAGCACCTCCCAACAAGAAGTTTACGCCAATCCTCGCTGACAGATGTTTGGTTGCTTCACAATGGCACCAGCACCTCCCAACAACGATTTTACCCAATCCTGGCTGCCAGGTTTGTGCTTCAAAGTGGCTCCATCACCTCCCAACAGCGATTTTACCCCACTCCTGGCTGAAAGGCTTGGTTGCTTCAACATGGAGCCAGCACCTCCCAACAGCGACCTCACCCCAATCCTGAGATGCGGGCGGTCATGAGGGCTTGCACTGCCAGCCAAGGTGAGTGCAGCAGCCCGTGCTTGGATGTGGGGAGAGGCACGGAACCCAATGACCTGAAGTCGGTTTTTTGTGTTTTGGGCGTTCCCGGCCTGTTTCCTGTGCCTCGATCTGATTCTCAGGGGATGGGGCTTGACAACATCCGGCCCAAACCTACGATCCAAAATCAGGCTGCGGCATATATTGGGCTCTGTGCACGAAGCTGCCCCTTTGCATGGAAGTCACTTCATTTCTCCCGGATGTGGTGTGAAACTACGCCTGCCGTGCTGCTAGACATGGAAGGCGACGGAGCTTGTTGCGTCGCTCCCCTCGCAGCAGCTGCGCAGCGATGTGTCGCGGCTAACAACATGGAGCCGGCACATACAAACACGCAATCTGGATCCTGACGTCAAGCCCTTAGCCGCCGCAGTATCCCGTAGTTCCAAGTCACCAAGCGAGGTCGTCATCCACAGTGCTGCCGTTAGCGCCTGCGGCGAGGCCGAGCGATGGCGACAGGCCTTGGTTTTCAGGGCGGACCGGGAACTGACGTGGCTAGCAGAAGAAGCTGCAAGTCTGACTTAACAGAAGAGCAAGGGTCACACAGCCAGCTGCTAAAGGTATATGCGAGGCTGGACTTGCGACGTAGTTGTCATTGCCACAATCCGAATTCAAGCACCGAGGTCGGAAGAATCCCCAATTGTCTTGACAACCCAGGAGTCAAAGAACTAAGTATGTGTGGGTGTCAAGGAGTCAAGGGCATGGCTGGCTGGCTGGCTGGCTTGGAAGATCGACTCTGGAATTGGGTTGTGGGGGCTGAAGGGAGGGCGCTGCACAGTACCCGTCAGCCCAAGTCACAAGTGAGAAATGCAATTATTGATGAAATGCGAAGCCTAGCGGAGCCCCCGAAGCCCGAACCTCTCCTGGCTTGCGCGAGAATAAGCCCTGGAGCAACAGGCCATGGACCTTTTCGGCACCTTGAGGCCATCGGCCCTTCGAGTGGCAGGGGCCCGGGACGTCCTTCGCTGCTTTTGACTTTGGGGGCCATTGGGTCTTGTTCCATGACTTCGAGAGTTCAGGCACCCACTGTCACGAGCTTGGAGCTTCTTGGTGTTCTTCTTCGAAGTTCCTCTGAGCTGAATCGATCGATCCAACCGTATGCTTGGCGATGCGAGTGTTTTGCCTCTGCAAGCTCCGCTCATAAGTCGTCCTCGCAGCCCTTGAGCAGTCGCGCCTATAGCCCCCCTCTTCCAACGCGGCTGGCGAGCCATGCGCGAATTCTTGAACGTGTCCACGGCTCTGACGGTGGCGGCACCTTGTGCTGAAAGAGGGGCATGCCAGGAAATTGTTGCAGAAGCAATAGATCAGGATGGTGCTAGTCTTACCGCACTAGATATAATATCGATTTTTAGATGACTGTTTCTGGCAGTGCCGCAAGCTTGGAGAGGCTGTTGCCACAGTTTTTTTACTTCAAAAGCCGCCATCGCAAGCGACACGCCGCAGCCGCTTCGAGGTGCTCTGCGCCGCCACCCTGCTGCTGTCGGAGGCTCCGGCCTTCACCGCAGGAGTGACTGGCCACGGCGTGCCTCGCCTCCCTTCATGAATCCAAGACTGCGGGAGTCGGTCTATAGGACTCTGGGACTCTGGGATCGTCTGAGGCACCGCAGCACGGCCCCGGCCGCATCTCCTCTGCAAAGGCCACCTTTGCCTCCGCTCACGAGGCCTCGCCCTGGCTGGAAGTCAGAAAGTTTCAAGGGCGCTGCCATGCGGTCACAGCCGCGACTTTCAGGCTCTGGGCACCCATGGCGTTCTCTGCTTCGGCATGGGCTTCGGTGCGCTGGTACTTGGCACGCAAGAGTCCCTCCAAGCACCGGTATCAGAATAGTGAGCAGCCAAAGCCACAGCAACCCTGTTAGCATGTACTGATGCCGTCGAGGTCGCTGTGGGCCGGGGCCTTGCCGCACGTCGCGCGCAGGGCTCTGACATCGCGGCCCCTTGATCGGACAATGCCCAAACTTTTGGTTCGGGACCCGAGCTTCACGGGTTAGGTCACAGCGTGGGTTGCTGTTTCGGCAGGTAGGTGTGTGTGGGTGTGGCCATACGCACATGGATTTTGCACACGGGATTCTTCCCTGGTGCAGAAGCGGGATAAGGCTCTCAACTCAAGAATGTATGTATGTATGTATGTATGTATGTATGTATGTATGTATGTGTGTATACATACTTATGTATTGTTACATAATATATATATTTTTTGATTTATTTATTAGAAGAGAACCAGGACCAGAGTGCTTCGAGAGCTTCGCTGAAGACTTGGGGCCGAAATTGAAGGCTACTCGAGCCAGATCACGTCTTGTAAAACAACATGCGGCTATGCCCGATAGAATTGAAGGACATGAGGAGTTGTACGACGATGGAGAGGGAGACGGAGAGTTTTAAGGAATTAGGAAAGCTTTTCTGTGTGCGTAAGCGTGGTTGGCACACTGACTTTTGGTGGGACCCTTATGTTCCCGGCATGGATCGGATGAGCCACAGCAGCGCAGGTGAAGGAGACGGCGGACATTTCCAAGATTGCTTATCTGCAGGACCTATTACTTTTATCCGGGGCCATGACACTCCTACTTCCAACCCTGCAGCACAACGCGAAACTTCCTAAACTGCACCTTTATGCAGCATAGCATGTACTCCTATGTAGTATCTACCGCATGCATCTATAACCCCCCCAATATAGTATATAAGATGTCTTACTCTCTACTAGTTCTATACACCCCGAACCACCCTCTTCCAGGACATCCCCCGAACCATTGTGGAGAAGGATGCCTTGGAGCTGATCCTGAAGAACAC
>CAJNJA010008631.1:22649-41863 GCA_905231915.1 Symbiodinium necroappetens
AATGCGGGCTTGTCCTAGCAAGGTGGGAGGCAAAATAGCACCGATCCAGCATTGACGCCAGAGCCAGGACACCACCCGCCTCAACTCGGAGAAAGAGCTGCAGGACTTGGGTTTCCGCAACGAAAGCTTGCGAGCTGTCAGCGCGTAGCCTTCTGGGCAGCATGTCGGCACCCCGCCGATGTTCGAGGAGATTGAGGAGTACGAGAAGCTGATGATGTCAGGCCGGCTGGGCTGGAAATTTCACGCATGCTGCATTATGTGCCTGTAACCTGTGTGTCCATCGCAGTCGTCCACGGCAGCGTAGCTGCACACTTGGAACACTTCTGCCTTCGAAGGAAACAGACTTTTGCCAGACCAAGTGGAGCTAGATTCCAATCTGGCAGTAATAGTGAGGATAATAATACTAGTCATAATAATAATAGAAATAAAAATAAAAGAAGAAAACGAAGAATATAAGTGTTTGGAGGCAAGGTTCCCTTTGCTGTGCCTGGCCCCTCCGGCTACTTCTTCACGGGCTTTGTCACGCAGTGGAAGGGCAAGGACGGGGCGGAGCGTCAGGGATGCACGCTTGAAGAACCTGATGGGCGAAAACCAGTTCGTGTAAGAGCACAGTAGTGGGATGTGTACTGTACTGCTGGTAAGTAAACTGTATTCGAGGGCCGCGTAAATATACGCTGCAGTATTCCTTCGGAGCCCAATAATGATGGCTTGCTCGGTCGTTCTGCGAAACCGGATGACAAGAAGTGTCGGCAAGCACAAGCGGCACAAGCGATGTGAGAACAATAGTCCTGTTTGCTCACGCCCGAATAAATGTGTGCGCCTTAAAACCCCGAAAAGCTCGAGAACCTGGATGGAGCTCTATCTTTCGAGGAGCCCTTTGCAGGCGACCAGGTCATCACCTTGACGGAGAGCGGACTCTTTGCGAAGCAGTTCCTCAGTGCCGCTCGGGCAACGGCTGTTGGGCTTCTGGGTCTCAGGGGTCCTATAGCAGTTAGTGGCGTTTACAAGAGTTTTGAAGGTTTGCAGTTGAGTGGAAAGGTTCCGGGCTTGTATTCCGGGGTTCAGGGTTTCGGTATTCAGGGTTTCGGTATTCAGGTCGTGGGTTGTCTTGGCCCTCAGTTCTTTCTTCGGGGTTGCCCGGCAGTCGGAATAGGCCTGGATGCAGGAAGGTCTGTGGGATTAGCCGGGTTTACCGTAGTATCTGGGGGTTAGCTTACGAATTTCGTGCTCCATGTGGCCCAGAGCTTGTCTAACTCATGAGGAAAGGAAAAGGTCGATAGCACACCCCAGTCGGAAGTCATTCCCGAGCATTTGGACAAGCGATGGCAGGAGTGCAACTCCCGCCCAGCAGCCTGATCCTTTTCGACCTTTCGGTCGATAATCCGTACAGTAAGGCCGCCATAGTCACCGTGGTTTCTTGGTTTGCATGCCGTGCTCAGCCCCAACTTACCGTCTCCTTTGCAGGAATCACTCCGGCCCCCCTTCGGCAAGCCTGTGTAAGTTTACGGGAACTAGCAGTACTGTACCAATATGACTATGTCATGTCCAAAGAGTTGTAAGGTTTGTTTAACCTCTGCAGGAGCGCCTGCCCCAACTGAGGCCCTGGCCTTCTATCGCGAGGGCTTGAAACCTTGGCAGCGAGGATTGGAGATCCTGGACAGAAAAGGGCCAGTGCAGACGCTTTGTAAACTAGGATGCAGAAGCCGTGGCAGCTGAACCGTCTGTGGTTGTAGTCTTCAGCAGCAGCTTTCGCAACGCACATCGACCGGTAATTGTATGTCGATTCCAGGAGCTTTACTCCGGATAGCTGGGAACTTTGGTTTTTTCTGCTTGGAGACCTGGGGCAACTCTGTCGTTCCTTCGGCAGTTTTTGGAGAGCAAGACGGCGGGTCAACTGCGGCCTAGTCTGGGCATTCTGCAACTGAGGATCGGCATGGCCCACGGTGACCTGGCACCCCCAACGAGGTCTCTGCTGTACGGGCTTAGTGTGCTTCATGTCGACTTCCCAGAAAGCTGCGGGAGCCTTCTTACAATTCGCTGGTGAAGTCCATGCTTGGGCGGATGCACCCGGTTTCAGGGCTTCACGGCGAACTCCTAGGAGGGCCTGATTGCTTTGCAGAATTGATTTCCATCCTGGGACTCGCTTGAAATGGTGCTAGAAACCTGCACCGGGTCGGGTGAGAACACTCGAAAGGCTCGCGACAGCAGAGCCCAAGATTCAAGATCCTGCAACCACAGCCATCTTGGGGCGATCCCTTAGGCCTTAGGCCATAGGCAGAATTCCCTGCGGCGCGACCTGGTCAGGTAAGCGGGTGGGACCAGTAGGCACACGAGCAGAGCATTTGGGGCTGAAAGGGTAGCTGAAACAAGTCCCAGGCTATTTCCTGATCGGGCCGTTCACCTCCCTCGGCCCTTTGAGGAACACGCCTGAGGCCTTGCACGTCTCAGGCTTTCGGGTCTTCAGCTTGATGGGCGCCTACACTACCGGCCCAAGTGTTCTTGGCCTGTGTCTCAACCTTCGAGCCTGGACACCCCAGTGCAAGATGCGCGAAGCCCATGCAAGTAGCCGGGAACATCGGCTGTTCATCACTGCATTGGCGGACTTTGAGAGGCTGCCACGGTCGGATTGCTTTGCGGCTGCGCTATCGTTGGCATTGTTTCCGCTCGGAACCCAGTGCAGACTGGAGCAAGACTGGTTGGTCAGTACGTGCGTCGCTGAGACGGTAGAAGTCCCATCTTCAAGCAGACAGAGCGAGTTGTGTGCCGTGTGCCCCGACTGGCACAGATTGGTGGATTGATCTTCGGCTCTACCATCAAGCCTACTCGCTTCGACAAGGCCAGTTCCGTCTCATAGCTTGGCAAGGGAAATTACACACGTCGGGCCTGTGGGGTTTTGGAAGGTAGGTAAATGGGGTTCGGACGGCAGCGTGAGCCTTGAGGCGATGCGATGCGAAGCACTGACATCCCCAAATCTCCCAATCGGTGAGACCTTAGAGCCCTTCACCCGAAGGACACTCAGCTTGTCTACAAACCTTGACTGGACTTGCCCGCGTGTGAGTGTCAAAACAACACCCCAACAGGCGGCTCGCAAAACAGGCCCTACCCAATAGTAGACTACAGACTGGCTAGTTGACCTACCCCACACCCCCAAAAATCAAAAGCGCTCCGAGCCTGACATCGCAGCTTCGAAGGACGGCGACAAACCGGGAGCCGGCTTCCTGGCTAAGCTGACGAGTTCTGGCGTCTTGTGATGGATATTGGGGGCGGAGCAGTTTTTGAATGGCATTCCCTGGAGTGGCTTGATATATTGCTTCAGTAGTCTATCAAGATACAAGTCTGGCGTGAGGCTTGCTTCGGCTTCAAATTTGTGTGGAATTCAGCAGGCGATGAAGCCGAGCAAGCTGCGCTATACTGTTATACTTCAGCAGGCTAGCTACTGAAGTCATGCCGTATCAGACCTCCTAACCTCAGGCTTCATCGAGATGATCAATTGGCATGCCGTTGGGGGTTTGGGTGGAGCTGGCTTCGCGCATGCTCTCATCACGGCCTCTTGTCTGCACGATGCTGAGCAAATCTTGCGAATGGTCCGAATCGAGTAACTGTCGGTTGCCTTGTTTTCAACCAACATCTGGGACCGACAGTAGTGTGGACGTCCCAACACCCCAAAGTACCACGGAGCAAAGTCAGCAAACACCTGCGCCTTGCCCTGCTGCGCACAGGTCTTTGGTTCCGGCTAAGGATGCAACAAGCTGAGACGAGCTTCTTTTTGAAGGGGCACCTGCGGCATCTGGCTGTACTCTCTTTGCAGATGATATTGTACTACAGTGCAGATACGGAAGGAAGGATAATGCGGATAAGGCGTGGCATTTGTCCCGGGATGACAGCCAGGCACGCAGGACCTGCAGTGGCCGGAGGGCTTGAGTGCTTTTCAACCAGACTAACACACTGTCTGACAGTCGTGATCAAGCACGCTTGCACTACTCCTACTCCGACACTACGGGCTAGGATTCAGCCGGCTGCGCAGTTGCTTGGTCCTCCTGCATTGACTGCAACAGCTGGTTCCACGGGCCATTGCAGTCTGCGGACATTGCGAGGTCCAGGGACCATCCAGTGCCTTGTACAGGCTCAAAACGAGCGGCCCCTGTGCCATCGCAGTTTGCTGAGGAGCTGAAAAGTCCGCACAGTAGTGAGATTCCGAACTCACGGGCCCCCCGGTCCCCACATGCCATCGCCCCGTCGCGCTAGACTCGCTAGACTTGGTGAAGCTTTCGGCTTCCGAGGATGGTTCCGCCCAGACGGCTGCCATCTCTGCTTGTGCAGAGGCCCCTCCGGTTGGGGTGCATCCGGGGAACCCTATAAGCAAAGAACGCCAGCGAGCGTAAAAACCAGCGAGACATGTCTTGAGCCTCCAAAGGCTGCACGTTTCTGGTTCACATCTGAAGCCCAATCCTGCTGCACTTGAAGAGGTTGGCCAGTGGCAGCGTGCTGCCCAGCTCCAGTGGCGTGGGCCGAAGGAGCCAGGCGACAGCCGTTCAGGTTCTCTACGGCTGCGCGAGTCCTTTAAACTATTGTTGGCTTCGGGATTGGGTTGAGAAAGCCAGCCGCACTTCGATGCCCCTTGTATACTTCAGCGATGCTCACTGCCTCTTCAGCTGCTCCAGTTCTGCATTTCGCAAAACGTGTAGGCGATGTGGCCATCTTCGGTGCAACCTTGTTTGCGGCGGCTGCTTCTTGGCCACAGGCTCTGACCATACAGGTGTCACTGCAGGCGCATCCTTGCTGCCTTGGTTCATGGGCCTGTCCATCCTTGCATGAGTGCAACGCAACACGAGGAGTCCGATGGTGAGGAAGAGGTCCCTGCCTACAGTATCCATGATTCCGCCAGGACGCCGGCTTACAGGGCAACGCCATCACTCTGAACTCCCTGGCGCAGGAACCGACTTGCGGGAAGCTTGCAAGAACAAGGGCTCTAGTTGGAAGACGTGTTTGTCCTCGTGTCGAAACCCGCGAAGGCCTTCCAGCTCGGCATGCAGTGGCAGCGGGCCGTCATGCTGCAGGCATCAGGGCCATCAGGGTTTTGCAGCTAGATGAACTCCAGACGGTCGGCCTGCGAGAATCCGCTCTCTAGTCTCGGATGCTTCTGCTAGACTTTGGCTTGGCTGTGAGATGCGCATTTCAAGCCCCAAACTCTGCATTCAAAGCTTCCCTTCTGGGATGCCTGCGTTGAACCCTGAAGGTCCACAGCCATAAACCCTCTGGCTCCTCTTTTGCCAGGAATGCTGGGTGACGTCGGAGGGCGATCCATTGGCTTACAGCACCCTTTTCCAGGCCGGCTCTTATTGCAAACCTCGCAATTCGTAATGATTGCTTGCCCGGAGTCGTTGCTTCTGTACTCGTGGACATGGCAGCTGCCCTGTCTCAATTTCTTCAGGACGCCTGCGACTGGAAGTAAATTAATCCCTATGCCTTGAACCCTAAATCGCCCAGGCATGTCCGAGTTGTGAGAGCGTAAATCGTATCAATGTCCAGGTTTTTATGAATTCCGTCCTTGTTCGATCTGCTTTGGCAGTTTGACTCTCTGCTTCAGCTGCTAGGCAAGTCCGAGTAGCAATCTTGGACGTCATGAGCCATGCCTCCCGTGGTGTGTGAGTCGAAATCGTAACACGCCAACTCAAACCTGTGGAACCTCGCCTGGCTTGCCCGAGTTGTGAGAGCATAAATCGTGCACCATCGAGGTTCAAAGCACGACGTAGCAGTTGGGTGGCGGCAGGGGTAGAGGAAACCCCCCTGTTGTTGTTCGGAGGATCCAACCAGACACTTACATATAGACTTTTGCCCACTCATGTCAGTCCAGGCGTCCAAGCCCTATAGTTCCGTTTCCCTGAACTCTATTATGGCCTTCAATCCTCACTAGTAAGCCTTCATCCCACCCCTCAACCCTTCCCTACTATCCACGTTCCCTCCCCAGGCATGTGCTTTGGCGGCGGCCTGGCCTCCCATGCCAGCCCCTTAAAGGAGGCCAAAAAAGAGGGGACCTCGAAGGTCAGATGACAAAGGGACATGGCAATATCAGGCCAGCCAAACGATTGGAATAGAGGTTATTCGCAGGGATGAAGAAAGGATAATATACATTATATGCAGATTACGCAGACAGATTTCATGTATAAATGTGTATGTATACATATATATACATATACGTATGTATATATATATATATATATATCACGTAGATTAAAGGGTGCCTTTTGTGTATTTGGTGATTTCTACAAGAGCGCTAAGGCCAGCCCTGGGCTCTCGCCTCCGCCACTCGCTGCTTTTGGCGCTGCGGCCCTGTGAGCCCGCGGCGAAGTAATGGTAGAGTTCAGTATCGTATATTATAGTACATTATACTATATCATAGTACAGAATATGAATATATATATATACATACATGTCACAATTGGTATCTATAGCCGCGATTACGAGGTATCCCGAGGCCAGAAGCAAAGAAGTAGCCTTCACATTCCCTGGCCACCGGGGCACTCCCAGCCTGCCGAAGATGTCCTTGGGCTAAGCCTTGAAATCCCTCCCCAGAGAACCCGATACCCTTTAATTAGGGAATATACGTTAAATCATAACATTAAGGCCCCTATAGTTTAAGGTATATTCCCTAATTACGGGCTATCGGGTTCTCTGGGTCTAGGGCCTAGGGTTTAGGGTTTAGGGCTGAGCCTCTCTATGATCTTTGGGGGTGCGCAGGCAAATGAAAGGCTAACCGCCACTCGGTTGGCCTCGTACTTGCATGGGCGGGGCCGCAACACTCAGCCCTTGTGAAAGCATTTGGTTAGTTTTTGTGCCTTCAGTTCAGGGAATTGATTGCCAGGACTGCATAGTATCCTTCAGTACTGTCGGGGAATCCCTTCCAATGGGCTGATTGATGTGGGTCCCCGCAGCTGGGTAGAAATCTGAACAAAGGCGGGCAGCTGTAAGAAGTGTTCTCCAGGAGTATCGTGGGTGTCACGGTTCGGTTCGGTGCGGTTGGCATTGTCTCCGGTTTGCTTCGAGGATATGCCTTTCGGTGCGGTGCGGTTCGGTGCTGCCTGTGGCAGTGGTGGGGTGGGGTTGCGGTTCGGTTCGGTGTGGGAGCGCGCGGTTCGATACGATACTCGGTGATAGTATTGTTGAAACGGCCATGAGTATGTCCAGCAACCGAGCCTCCATAAACGGGGCTACTTGCTATAACCAACACAAACTCACTGGAGTTTTCTAGACCCTTCAAGTTTGGGAACCTACATGAACCTACCCTAAACCCTATAAGCCCGAAATCCTGGCGTAACATCCAAGTCCAACAATCCCCAGAACCTTGGCCCCCACTCCACCAAAGCGGCCCTCCTGTGGTGGCGGAGGACTTTGCAAGGGCCTTCAGGGTGCAGCTCGAAGACCTGGGGCCAGGTCGGGAAGTTTCAAGACAGTGTGCTTTGGGGCTTATGGGGATTTATTCGGGTTTACACAAAAGGCTTCTTGACGTGTTTCTAGAAAAGGCTGGCTGTAAGGATTTCTGTAAGGGTTCCATAGAGGATCTTATCCTGCAGGGTCAACAGTAATTACTGCAAAAGGGTGCTACGGGCTGGGTTTCAGGGGGGGTGTGGGCGTGTTCGAGGGCTGGTTGCGTCGTGGGCCTAAGAGGTTTTGGGGTCCTTGTCGGAGTTGGGTCTGTGAAGCGCGAGGCACCGAGCAGAACGTCTCCGTCGTGCTGGAGCTCCTGAAGCCTGGGAGCCTGGATGTGCTGAATGAACCCTGAATGAACCCTGAGCTCTGCCTAATGTTACTGGGTAGGTCTTGTTCCGTTGAAGTTCGTCCTTACAGCGTCGCTGCTATGCCGTGAAGACCCGCCCTTGCTCGGGCTTGCGAGGCGGGAGCTCGCAAGCCGCTCAAAAGCAATGGAAGCGGAAACCACTAGGTTAACAGGGCCTGTAGGATCTTCAGCTTCTTGTTTCGGAGAATCAGAGTCCGCGAGTTGCCTCTGGAGCTGCATCGCGCGGGCCATAAGCGTCTTAGAAGTCCAGGATTCATTAGAGAAGCTTTTGGGCCCCTGTCGGGCACCCGCTTCTTGCATGACCCCTGCAAGGCGATGTAGAACTAGCCTCGCGCAGACAGAAGCCTCAAGAGTTCCTGGACTACCCGGCGCCCCCAGCAAAAGAGACATCCAGGAACGGCGGCATCTTCCATGAGCTCTTCTATCCCGCCTTGCTCTGAGATTCCCGTGCCACTAAAGATGTTGCTGGGAAGGAGTGATTCGGAGTGATGGGTGCCTCTGGATGTCGGAGTTGCGATGGACCACATGTTTCTCCACAACATGAAGGGTTGTAACCAGCAGCCGCCACAAGCCTGTTGACAGAGGCTCTACCGGAGGACGACGGCGAGGTGCCTTGCAGCGTTGCAACACAATCCGATTCCGGCGGCTGTTGATGGTGGCAGTGGTAGCGGTAGCAGCAGCAGGAGGAGAAGGGGTAGCAGTAGATACTCACGGTTGCAGTGGTGGGCGTCGTAGTCGTTTCCGGAGTTGTGGTAGTGGGAGTGGTAGTGGTGGTGGTAGTGAGCGATGAAGTGGAAGGAGAAGCCGTAGCAATCGACAAGCCTTGCAGCCAGGACGGCGAGTCGGTGGAGGATGAGCCGGCAGGAATCCCCTACTCGCGAGCCTTGAGCCTTGGGGCCCGACACTGTCGCCTGATGTCTGAAGCGGCTTGTCGATGCACGTCGTCGGTGAGTTTGGAACGGATGGAAATCTGCGTCAACCCGAGACAAACATGGTACTGTGAGATTTAGTATGCCTTTGCGGGCCTCAGATGCACTCGCAAACCTGCATCTGGCACCAGGAGATGCAGAAACCTGAGCCGAAATCCGGCGGGGCGTTTTCGCTTCAGTTTCACGCTTCAGTTTCACCGACGGACCCACGGGGTGCCTCCACCCTGTCCTGTTTCCCTTGGCTCCAAAACGGGGCTCCAAAAAAGCGTTGCCGGAGGCGGCCGACATCGGCCTAGGGTTCAGGGTTTGAGGTTTCATCAATCAGTCTCAGAGGGCAGGATCTGTTAGCTGCCAGGAATGGTTTCTGCCGGCGGCCTCGGGCAAGTCTCGCGATGAAACGAATCGTGGACTGTGGCGGTTCGTGGTCAAAGGGTGCGTTCTGCTGAGCAGGCTTGTGGTCACGCCATCGGCACCGTCTTTGTTCCAGGAATCCTCAGCGAAATGAAGAACTCAGCCTAGCTCCTGGTTAAGGTTCCAGCCGAAGCCGACACACCGAACACAAAAAAAACACAGTAGCAATACTCTGGAAAGACTTTGGTATGCCTTGGAAAAGCACGTTCTGCCAAGGGGCCAATGCTTTTCTACTCAACACGGGTCGCGGAAGCTTCGCGAGTCATTCCGCCAATTGTATGAGCGAGTCCACAACCCAAGAATCTCCTCAACTACCGTTGTCTCGCCCGATCCTTTTGAGCTGTCGCGCCAGTGTGAGGGTTTTGGACCTGACTCCCTTTCTTGCCAGATTGCGGCTCAGAGAGAACAGAAAGCCTACAGCTCATGAAGCGAACAGAGCTGCACCCTGCACCCCAAACCCCAAACAACCTGCAGTCCCCATACTCTTCGCAGGGCGCCGTGAAGTCAACTCCAGCCGCAGCCAGGGAACACCAAAAAGAGTCTGCAGAGTCCTCGGAAGCTCCGTGACCGCTTCGCGGCCTGAGCTCTACGAGTCTCAGAGCTGAATCCCCCGGCCCAGGCGCTCTAAACCCCAAGCCTGAAATCCTTATTACCACCCTCGAAACCCCAGAAAGGATCCCGAACCCCAAACGCCCCAAACTCCTAAGGCCCTAAACTTCCCTAAACTCCAGGACCTGAGCCCTAAACGCTAAAGCCCTAACAGCCGCCCCACCTGCGGCGATGGTGGCCTCATGTGGGCCTCGGGTTTCTGCCGGGGCACCCCAGTTTCGACGGGGTGATGCTTATTGGGGGCGAAGGTTTGCATGCTTTGGCAGGCTTTAAGGTAGCTGACTCCCGTTCGGCATGGTCGTGTGGATGGTGTCCGTTTTGCAGTTTGAGACTCTTGGGTGGCTTGTGCAACTGTTGTGCGACGCTTCTGCGGTGCGTGATGTAAGTCCCTGCAGCTGCCATACTGCGGTCGTAGAGTTAGCTCTGCACCATCTTCCGGTGGCAAGGACGGCTTGAGTGACAGCCGATGCCTCAGTTTTCTGGGACTGAGAGGATAGACGCTGGTACCGCACCCCTGGACTGACTGCATCACCCAACAGGCTAATTACACGATCCTAAACAGCTGTCGTGCTGCTTTTCGCGAAGACAAGTCAGCTTTGTACACTCCGAAGGGTGAGCTCGCTCGTGACCGGTTGGATAATGGTCGGAGACAAGATCAGATTCTTCTCGGGATTGATGGTGGCGTTGGCCTGCCAGAAGCTGTCATGACGGAAAGCTTGGCACGGTTCAACCCAGAGCTCAGATGGATTTCTTGTCGATGCATTGATTTGCATACATACAGTTATCTGGACCGTGATGTTCTAGACTCGGAGTCCCCTCAAAGCCTCGCCTGGACCGCCCTAGCTGCAAGAGTTGAAGCTGCGCCGCTCATCCGTTCCGCCAGCTTCCTGGCTCTGCCAGCACGCCTCGAAATAGCTTCTCTACGCGAAACGCTTGAGAGAAACAGCGACCAGACTCCTGTCTACACAAAGAGTCGAAGAGTTGTTCAGTCTGGTTGTTCTCATTGCCTGACACGTGAAAGGTCTGGTGTAGAGTTCTGATGTAGAAGCACCCCATCACATGAAAGCCACACATGGGACTGTCCAGGACAGGTGGGGGCTGGAAGCAGCCTATGTTGATTCACTTCGCTGCCGCATCGGGATTAGATGGCAAAAGGTTCAGACGTTCAGAAGTGCAGGTGCCAAACGAAATCCCAAGCATTCCCCCGAAATACCCACCCGAAATGCAAACAGATCGCATCCGACTTCGGAGCCTTTAGCTTTGCGTCTCTTCGGAGGACCTCATGACAGATCCGAATCGCCTCAAGGCCTCGCCTTGGCCACAGGCCGAGAGACGAAGGGACGAAGGAGTGAACGGTGTCGAATTTTAGTATACTCTGGCATTCTAAAATCTATGAAATCTACTAGGACATTCTAAAACAGACTATGGCATACTGTAAGAATATATGTTATGGTATACTACGAGGTCTATATACGATGGTATACTGCAACTAGTATATACGATCTGGTTTTGTTTTCTTTCAAACCTCCAGGGCCAGTCCCGGGCATGAGGCCTGGAGCTCCCAACTTCCCAGAGAGCCCAAGACCCCCTTTCTTTGAGGACTCTTGCCTTAAACTATAGGGGCCTTAATATTACGTATATGATTTGAGGTCTCTATCTTCCTTAAGTTAGGGGGTCTTGGGCTCTCTGGGGAGTCGAGTTGTCCCATTACTACGGGTTGAGGATATACATCCTGCCATTAGCCCCACAATTAGGAATATACCATAATTCCCATAGTTTAGGGTCCTTAAGGTTATGCAAGATTTATATCATCAACAGTAAGTCTCTAAGTAGGGCAATTCCCAAGCTTGAGGCCCTGCTGGCCGTCGAAGAGCGGCGGGCGTCTGCTGCGCCCAGGACCGGCCCAAGCAAGCAGGGCCTTCATCCTACCACACGTGGAGCAAGCCTCACCGCAAGTGTGTGTGTGTGTGCATATCTATATATATGTATATATGTATATATGTATATATGTATATATGTATATGTATATGTATATGTATATGTATATGTTTGTGTGTATGTGTGTATGTCTGTGTGTGTGTGCGCGTGCAGGAGCACTATCCTGCACAATGTGGTGCTCAACTCCTGTGCCAAAGCCCAAAAGTGCCAAGGTTGCAACAACGTCGACAGATTGCGGTTAATGTCTTCATCCCAGATCCCTTCAATACTTCCCTGCGGCGCTAGACATACCTAGCCCCAGAACCGTCTTCGGCCGAAAGCTCTGATTCCTTGAGCCCTAAGCCTCCAAACCCAAACCAAAAGAGACTCAGAGGGAGGGCCCGGCAGCACAGGTGGCGACACTGTCTGCAGCTGCAACACGAAAACGGCTTCGGCAACCTTGCACCTTGACCTCTGTGGTAAGAAGGAGGTCGGAATAACAAGAGGTTCAAACCGCTTCAGCTTCTTGTTTGTCGTGTTGGTACGGTTGTAGGCGGGCATCCATGGCGGGTACTTGCTCGGCATGCGAATGCATGACAAATGTGGCTCTTCCTGCTGCATGTTTGGGGAGACTCGTTGTATCAGTGCTCGCTTGCAAGCAAGCTGATTACGTTCTGATGCATGCGCCATGTGAACCTTGTCACGTGTCGCTGATGAGGTTTAGGTGTAGCCCGTCCGGACTTGTGAGTGCCGCCAGTAAACTTGCCTGGAGCGTAGTTCGATCTTGGACTTTGTCGCGTAATCCAGATGATGGCTGACTCTGTGAACGTGTGTGGCCCTGAGTTCTGCACCAATATGGTAGCGATTTGGCCAGAATCATCGGGGCAGCCGGTTGGCCTGGATTTGAGGAGTAGCCTGGAGAGGTTTGCATGTGTCATGTGCGTTGGCCACGATGCTACTTAGCATCTGTAACTGGTACCTGGTGTGTGTGTGTGTGTATATATATATATATTTTTTTTGGGCTGTATCATCACGGACTTTTCATTTGACGTCGTTATGATTTGATCCTGTTATTGCGAGTCCGCACTTGCTCATTGGTGTCCGCCAGCGCTTGGTTGCCTTTACTGCTTCGCTGTGGCCTCTTAGTTCCCTGTAACTGGCCATGGAAATGGTGTGGCATGTTTTTTTTTTGTCGGCTTATTGGTGTATGCCAGCCAATGCAGCTTCGTTAAGCAGCTGTTGCCAAAGATGCCAAATACTGTCAACGGACACCCGCTGCTGGCATGTTGGGAGATCCCGCCGACACAGACGTGTTTGGCGACTCAACCACGACGAGGTTGATGGTAGGAGCACGTCTGCACGTTACAAGACACCTCGGCGCAGTATGGGTGCCCGCGCAGTCAGCGGCAACTGCTCGGTCTGATGAAACTTTCATTGCCAGACATGCAATAGGCTCTAGTTGGCGAGGATGACATTTCATTACGACCGGCCCTTGCCGGTGGAGAACCCTTCATTCATGAAACAGTTCGTCCTCAAACTACAGTCGCGTACTGCTGATTTCCCGATGTGGTGTTGTGCTTCTTTGGGCGGCAAAGCTTATTAACAGCCGCGGCAGCCGCAACAACCTGTCAACAATACCGGTTTTTCTTCACTGTGATAAGTACCCTGTGCAGGGTCATGCTTGCCTCTGCCGTCACACGGACGTTGTTTCTGCTGTTGCATGACTATAGTTCGTCGCCACTTTCGTGCACGGCTGCCGCTGATCGTGGCTTGTCCACAGGTTACGCGGGTTGCGTGTGTTGCGGAATGTGGCTGGTTGTCGGGGGACCGAAACAAGAAACGTCAATCTGATTCCATTGCCGTTTTTCCAATTACCTTCCTGAATTTTGAGGCCTTTCGATCTGGTAGTGCTAGGCAAGGCTCCAGAGCCGGATCGAGGGCCGATATCGAAAAGGTTTAATTACAGTTCCCGAAAACTTGCACTTGAATGGTCTGCAATTTAGAGGCAGGCTCCTATATTAGCAGAACCATTGACTTCTAGCATTGTGGGCGAAGCTTACCATTGTGCTGGTAGCAGGTATCAAGTCTTAGTAATAGACGGGTTCACCTGCACTCGCAACTTTCCCTCCGTGCTCACGTAGACTCTGGTTTTGGTCTGGGGCGGATGCAAAATTCTCGGCACAATCTTTGCGCCCGCTGCCATCAAGGTGAGCCAGTCGACAGTCATTGCCGCCGAGGCACAGGTCAACAGGCCAGACTTCGCTTTTCACTCCGGACACGGACCACCTGAGGTGGTCGTTGCGCGGTCAGTTGGCTTCGTTTCAATTGCGCAGACCCGTAGTCGCAAGGGGTGCGCAGAATTTGTTCTTCGATCCTGCTTTCTAGCACTTGCGATCGAAGGTGGTGCAATGCCCTTGAGCGACTGGCGTGCCTCGGCAGCCGGCGGCTGCAGTCGAATGCAGCTGGACAGAGGTGGTTATTGTCCATCAGAGCAAACTGAACTTAATCCAGGCCTGCATGATGGGACGCTTATGCTCGCGCGGTATGGCAGCAATGAGTTTAGATAGTTAACTTCTGTAACTTCTGAGGAAATGTTTCTCCAACCCAAGGCCGTGGCTACCACTGCTGCTGCTCATGCCATCAGCGGAGCTACGTGGCCTTTGGCGGCTTTTCTGCTGGCGGCGCAGCAAGGCAGGGAGGGCAGAAACATAAACGGGCACCGCTACGAATTCTTGATTTCCGACAACAGAAAAACGTGCCTCTCGCATGCGTTTGCGTTTTATTCCTTATATACCATGAGTTGCCTACCACTGCTGCTGCGTCAACAACTGGTATTGTTCCCCCGCTTGCTCCTCCTCCCCTTCCCCTCCCCCCTCCTCCTCCTCCCTATACCCACGTCTGCCTCGTGTCCCTGCTTTCGTGACAAAACCACTGTTCTACCCGCCACTACGACTAGGACATACCGACGCAGACGGGTAATCACTGCCACGACGACCAGGCAGACTGCTCCTGCTCCTGTTCCTTCTCTGCCTCCTCCTCCTACTGCTGATGCTGCCGCTACTGCACTACTTCTGCTACTGCTACTCTGCTGCTACTGCTGCTGATGCTACAGCTACTACGGCTTCTACTTCTACAGCTACTCCTCCTCCTCTTACTCCTCCTGCTCCTGCTCCTGCTCCTGCTGCTCCTGTTCCTGCTTCTCCTCCTCCTCTTCCTCTTCCTCGTGATCCTACTGAAGCTGCCACTGCCCCGCTCCTGCTACCAAAAGCACCACCATCTCGACAGACCGTGCCATGAAGCCTGGAGAAGGGGCTTTAGAGAAGAGAGCCGAACACTTAGAACACGATGCCTCGATTCGCCTTGTAGGCTAACAGCTAATCAGGAGGTAGGCCAGAGGTACTAAGTGGTCCCTGCTGATCTCCCTGAATCCCGCCAAACTGTTTCCTGAAATCTGCAGGGTCCTCCCCACGATCCTGGCCCATCATGGCCCCATGCCCTCGGCGGAGGAGATGTTGGTGCGCAGAACGCGAAGATGGCCCTGTGGGCCGATGGTACGTGGTCTCAGGCACCATGGCACCCGTCCTCTATGCCCACGCTAAAATTAGTAGAACTGCACTGCCGCAATCCACACTGGTACAAGGCCATTACATGTTTGTCGTTTACACCTGGTATGCGTTTGGAGGCGCTGGAAGTCTACGACTCGCTCACACAAAGGACCCGGTGGGGGACACGGAGACTTTTTCGATGACCGACTTGGACAAGCTGGTAGGAGCCCGTGTGCAGAGCGAAGCTAGCCGATTTGTCGACCTGGTCTGGTGACTGGTGTCGCAACTTGCGAGGTTGCTCAAAAGCAGAGTGAGCTCTACCAAGTAGGAGGCTGACGCCTGATCCCACCAGCACCAGCACCGCCATCATGGCAGCGGCCGAGGCAAGGCCGAGACTCGTAGTAACAGTGGCCATTCGAACAGCAGCTCCGATTTTGATGCTTTCATGTCGGAGCCACATATCACAGGGTCTATAGTAAGCGCGACAGTGATCCGGCAGGGTCTGATTTGGACTTCGGCACTGCATCTTCTCCAGGACGCTCAAGCCAGAAAAATCGGGGCTTGGAAACTACTGTAAGTTACCAGGGCAGTGTGCGTTTGAAGTGCAGGAGTTGTGGATTGTGGAGCTGCAGTGCTCCACCATCCTCTTCAACTCTGCCATCACTGCATGTGGACGCTGTGCTCAGTGGGCGATGGCTTTGGCCATCTTTACCGACCACTTCACCGAGAGTCTGGAGAAGTGTCCTGTCGTGATCCAGGTTGCGTTCCATGAAATCCTGTGGGCGTCAGGCAGGAAAGTGCATGGTGCAAGTACAGGAGCTCTGAAGACTCTTGGTGTGGCTATCCACACATGTGTGGCTGCTGTCGCTGAGTGTGGCTGAGGAGCAACGCGACCTACACCACTCTGCCTCGTGGCTTCCGATCTTTGCTTCTCGCGGTTTTGGTTGTTGACTATGGTTCACTCGTTATGCGGACGGAGAAGGGGAAGGGCCGGGGAAGGGGATTGCTTTTCGAGGCTCGGCGCCTGCGAGATGGGAGGTCGCTGGGAGCTGGCCTTGGAGGTTCTGGCTTTGTCGCGGAGCGAGCGGAGGTGCACGAATGCGCCCTGGCCTTTTCAGCCTTGGCCAAGGAGCCGAAACGACGAAGACTTCCGAGGTGACCTTCAACGCAGCTCTAGGCGCCTGCGGGCAGTGTGCGCAATGGCAAGTGGCCCTGCAGCTGATGGAGGACCGAGTGACTGACTGGCTGAAGTGCACCAAGCCTTGCATCGATTCTGGGCCCTTAGCCCGGGCTCGGCTCGTAAGGACATGGGGAAGGCGTCCTTTCCACGCGACACTATCGCACACAACACTGCCATGGCAGCCCTTGCCAAGGCCAGGCTCTCTGCTGCCTCTGGAGTTTCTCGTGTCGGTCCGTCTGCGAGACCAGATCGCGGACAGGCCGGACGATGGCAGCACGCGCTGTGGCTTCTCAGCAGCCTCACTTCCGGAGGCACCGGCCTCAGCAGGCCTTGAGGTGCTCGCGCGTAGCATGTTCGACATCTCCTACCATCACTTCCCTCTGCATCGGGATGATTGCAGCAGCAGTGCTACGCGAACCGGTTGCCGGAAGTTGCGACTGGAAACCGGCCTTGTGCCGCCCACACCCTCAGGTGCAGATGTCATCTCCTACGCTACTGTCGCGCGAACTTGTGCTGCGGAATTCGCCTGGCGAATCGCTGCAGCGGTATTCGCGGACGGTCGGCGAGCCCAGGCAAATGATCCGAAAGGGAACTGCAGTGGAGGTTCTGATTTCTTCGTGCTGGGAATGTTCAAAGTCGGGGGAAATTAATTCAGCTGCGTCTTTTGAGGATGCACAAGTGCAGCGAACTGCTAGAGCTGATGTTGAATTGAGGTGGAATTGGATATCGTTGCACATTGGGGCGTGCTTGATGCCTGTGCTGGGCGCTGGGCAGTGGCGGGCGAAATCCTTGCGGAGATGTACAAGGTGGGAGCAGTCTCAGCAACATGTTACAGCATGAGTCAATGTTGTGCTTGCTGTATGCACTACTTTCCGGTGAAGTACCGAGGTGGTGTGCCCTTGTCTGCTGTAGTATTGTCGTGTATGCAGCACACGGCGCAGCCTGCTGTCGCGACAAGGTATATTTGTATGTACGCATGTAGGTGGGTTGCTTTCTATTCCTGGTTGTAAATTGCGTGCATGAACGCCAGGGCTGGTGCATTTCAGCGCGGCTCCAGTTGCTTCCCTGGCAGCCTTTGACAGGAGGGTCTGCCGCCTACAGTTCGGTCATACAGCGCGGCACTCGCAGCGGGGAGAGTGCCATGGAAGCTTCTCGACTGCAGAGGGAGATTTCAAACAAGCCCACGAGAGAAAGAGAGGGAAAGCATTCTTACCGGCTGCAAGGTTTGCAATCAACCTGGTGGACCAGATTCGCGCACGGACGACGCAGCTGACACCTGTCGTGTGCGATGCGGCCATGGTTGCTTGCGAGAGCTCCGGGGAGTTGGATCATCTCTGGCTGCTTCTGGTGTCCAGTGAGCCTCGGCCAACGCCCAAATCCTGAAACCTTCGAGCTTATGCGAAAGTCAGAGTCGAACCAGGCCCTAAACCTTGCATTCCTTGCCATGCGGGAGGGAAAAAGCTTTAGGGTTTTGGGAGCCAAGCCCTAAACTCAGCCCTACAGACCCTAGACTTTGTCCAACTGGGCCGTTGGCCTTTCCGAGGAGCGTTCGCCAAGTGCCTTTCTCTGGGGCTTGGCCTTGCTGGGTACGTCCGAGGCAGAGGTGATCCAGGAAGCTTGCGGAAGGGCTCTGCTGCACCTGCGCAGTGCCCGAAGCCCCCTGACAGCTCTCTAGAAAGAGGGTTGCAAAAAAGCGTCACAACCCTTCAACCCTTGTATCCTTACAAGCTTAAGCCCTTCACACTAAAGGCAACGAAATATGCCAGGCCCTATGCGAGCGTGCGAGTCGAAACGCAACACGCCGACACCAGGTCAGATCTCTTGCAATGAGCTTGCCTCACTTTGGTCGTCCGGATCTACGCTTGGTGCGGTGAATCCAACCTTCCACAGGCAGGGGGCCTTTCAGAGGGTTGTTTTGTAGAGGTAAGGTTCTCCTCCGCATCAACTTTGCAGTTTACGCTTAGGGTTCAGGGTTAAGTAGGCCTTACCTGGACCTTCCAATGTCCATGTTGTTCGTTTGCTGTTTAAGCGCCGCTCATCTTGTGCCACTAACTCGACAGTATGCTGCGCCAAAACGGAGCATTGTGCTACCTCTGCCCGCATCGGGTTTATACAGCAGCTTGGCGCTCGAACCGGAAAGAAGAGACCTAGCAGGCTGTTAGCTCTGGCCCCGCAGCTCCTCCGAAGCCCGAGCACAGTGCAAACAACCACAGGTGCCTGGGAGAGCTCACCGCAGAAATGGAGGACTTTAGCTTGGAGGAGCTTGTGACGGCGGTATGGGGCGTTGGGTCAGTGCCCTCAGCAGAATCTGCCGGAATACTGGCAGCTGGGCTGTAGATGCTGTTGTCCAGAAAGTCAAGCAGACTTCTCATCACATGGTTCTGGTAGGCGGCTCTTAATTCGAGAACGGTAGAGTTCCTGCAGGTAGCGGCGCAGCAGCGAGTGCTGGATATCCTGCGTGGTCTTCTGGACACCAGGAGGGTGGAGAGTCTGTTGCTGCCACGGGAGGGCTTGCATGTTCTTGGCGTGCGTTGGCTGCACTGTGATGTTGAGTTCAGCGTCCAGTTTCCATGCGCTCAGACTCAAACCTTGCGGTTTCCAGGTTATGCTCGCCTGCTACCTGGCTGGCTGCCTCTCACAGCCGTTCCGGCGCTTCCTGCGGCACACGTTTCTCCATGTCGGTCGCGCCCGGGACGCAAGGCCCGGCTGGCCTGGCCGGCCAGGCACAGTGGAGAAGGCATCCTGGTCGCCCTCGCCTTCCTTCCAGGACATATATATATATATATGGTGCAGCGTCGCCCGCCCCCCCCCCCTCCCCCCCCCATGGT
>CAJNJA010008632.1:0-15320 GCA_905231915.1 Symbiodinium necroappetens
GACAAACACAGAGTGAAGTGACGCTAAACATAGAGTGGAGATACACGTAGAGTCCATAGACTCAAGTACATCGACTACCCTGAACCCTAGACCCTAAACTCTAAACCTGGACTTTGTACTTGATGACTCTATGCACTTCACTCTGCGACAATATGACTCTATGACTTTTTGTACTTCACTCTCTGACTTTACATAGCGCTAAACTCTTCGCAAATGATGCTTTCGGGCCACATGTCTTCTAGTTTTCTCCTGATTCCCTGTTTCTTTTGATTGTTTGTTTTCTTCCCTGGGTCGGTCATGGGATCATTGCTTATTTGTGGCTGTCATAGACCTGGGGCCATCTTAAATGTAAAGGCCTCAGAAAGTCCGGAACTCGGTCTGATCCACTGCTTTGCTGCGAAACAGGTTACCTACCGTGATCCTATAGAAGGGCGTGCGGTTTCTGCCCTGAAGCCTAAACCGCAGCACGGTGCGTTGCAAGACAAAGGGCCAAGGCACGTGTGTCCGATATCTATTGTTAATTAGTCTGAAATTTTACTGTTGCAAATCTTGAATCCCCAAACCCTGAACCCTGAAACGCCGTGATACAGATCAGCGGCGGCGTAGGTTCTCATTTTCGGTGTTGCCGATGTCGGGATGAGGATCCTTCTACCCATAGGCCCCTAAGTAGTTCCTTTTTGGGATTACCTTATAGGATTCTAAATATAAGCCCACCAAACGGAACTACTTAGGGAGCCTATGGGTAGCTGCCATTTAAGGTGTTGCGCAATTCGTTAGCAGCACGGATCGCTGGGGGGATGTTTTCGGAACGTTGACCGCTAAACTCCAAGCCCTAAACCTTAATCCTCTGAACCCTAAGCCCTAGACTCCAAGCCCTGCCAGCTGGGTTTAGGGTTTAGGGTTTAGGGCCCTAAACCCTAAATCTAAACGCTGGGCAGGTGCAGCAGCCGCCACCCACCTTCGAAGGTGGCTACCAGAAGAAGACCGAGGCCACATTGTCCTGCCCGCGGGGTCCTTATTTTAGGGTTTAGGGTTTATGGTTATGGGTTATGGGTTATGGGTTTTGGATTTTGGGTTTGGGGTTTGGGGTTTAGGGTTTAGGGGTTCTCTAAATTAGGGTCGTACTTTTTTGCTTGTTGGAGTCCTTTTGACAAGGTTGCCGTACTATATTGGTGACCTAAAAAAGGACCCTGATTTGGAGAACTACCCTATACATAGTACAATGTGGGGTTTGTGTAGTAGGGGGTTACTATTGGTTTGGGTAAATATCCCCCCAAACAGGTACTTAGAACACATTGTTACTTGCTCCTCAATCAAGAAGCTGGGGTTAATATTCAGAGTTTAATGAGTCCAGGTAGGGTTTAGGCTTTAGGGCTTACCCATAGGCCCCTAAGTAGTTCCTTTTTGGGTCTACCTTAGAGGATTCCAAATATGAGCCACAAAACGGGACTACTTAGGGGCCTAGGGGTACCCTAAACCTTAAGCCCCAAAACCCTAAAACAGTTCTAGGAACCCTTTTAGGAAACCCTAAAAGGATCCTTTCAAGGAGCCCTGGGTAGGGCTTAGGATTTAGGGCGTTCAGGGTTTAGGGAGCTAAATATGAACCACAAAAAGGGACGACTTAGGGGCCTATGGGTAGGGCTTCGGGTTTTTTGGGGCTCCCATCTGAGACCTCCGAAAAGCAGCAGCTGCAGGAGAGCAACGGCGTCCTGAAGATGATCGACACGCTGTCCGGCGACATCGAGAAGGAGAGTCCAAGAGGGTTTGGGGTTTTAGGGTTTAGGGTTTAGGGTTACATCGAGAAAGAGTCCATGTTGTAATACTAGGTTCCCCAGTAGTACCCTTTTGACCCTTTTTATTTGGGGGTCTCCTTGTCAAAGCCGAATATTGGGAAAAAAGGTACCCTTATTATTGAGGGGATACTGGGGAACCTAGAATAGCCTCAAAGACTTGTTGCCTTCCTCATACAGCTTGGAGTGTTATAGACTGTCTGAAGTCATGTAGGAACTGGTTCTCAGTGCCTTTCAGGAGATGGCTGTGGCCAAGACAGAGGAGGAGAATGCGCAGGCTGCGCTGAAGCTCCGTTCGAGATCCGGGTTTCATGGTTAGCATTTTGGTGTGTGGAGTGTCGGGCTCTGCCATGCGGCAGTATGGGTTTTCAAGAGGAAGCCCGCTTACCTTTCTGCGTTCTATCGGCAGCTGGGCTTACGCCGTGTGGTTATCTTCGGTACCTTTACTAACTTAGATTTGGAGTGCTTGCCTTGATAGATGGATGCAGTCGTCCGGTGCGAAGACATCCCTAACTAATCCCTCTCCTACATTGCAAGGGCTTCTTCAAACTCTGGTGACTCTGGTGCTAGCCCCAAGGCCCTGAACCGTAAAGGCCTGTAAATGCCCGTCCTCTAGACTTGTTATACTACCCTAGAGCCAAGTCCTTGTCTAATTGTTTTAAGTATATAGGCTTTTTTTTCTGACGTGAGCGGGTCCAAATCGGTCAGAGCTCTTGCCTCTGCCGACGATCCTCGTGCAAAGCCATTTGTCGTCATGTTAGGATGGTGTAGGGCCTCAGCTTTGCATTGGGAGTTTAGCATGAGATCAACGTGAGAAGTCGTATGCCTAACCCCTAAACCCTAAACCCTAAATGGTTACAAGAAGCCCGAAGCCCAAACCCCGTGCCCCCAGCCCTGACACCCAAAGCTCTGCAGCAACCCAGACTCCGACGAACAAAGCTCTGAACTTGCCGAGCAAAACTCCCCTCAACCCTAAATCCTAAACCCCAAACCCCAAACCCTGAACCCTAAATCCTAAACCCTAAACCCCAACCCTGAACCCCAACACACTTAAACCCTAAACCCTCTGAACCCGCGGCCTGCCTATGCTAGGCAGACTACCAGGAGACCGTCGCCGACGCAGCCAAAAAGAGGGAGGCTTCCCCAGGGCTCCTTGAAAGGATCCCACGAGGGTTTCCTATATTGTGCTGGGTTTAGGGCTTTCAGCGTTTAGGCTTCAGGGTTTAGGGTTTAGGGTTTAAGGTTTAGGGTTTAGGGTTCCTGTGTAGGGTTAGACAGTCGGACATTCGTCTTGAAGATTCCTCGTTTAGGGTATAATCGCTTTTTCGTGCTTCGGAGTCTTCGGAGGTTTCGAAGCCTAGAGGTTCCAGGCTCCGGGTTTAAGGGTGAGGGATGATGGTTTCACAGAGGGCTTTGCTTGGGCTTATACTATATAGTTATATAGGGGTTTCCAGGGTTTGACTAGGGTTTTTTCTATTTCTTAGAGAGTTCTTAGGCTTTCTTCTATTTCTTAGGGTTCTTAGGTTTTTTTCTATTTCTTAGAGAGTTCAGGGTTTCGGGAGTATGGTTGGAGGGTTCGGGTTTAGATAACTTTGAGGGGTTGAGGATGGCTGTGGATTCGTATCTGTAGAGCTACGATGATATAAATCCTGCATTACCTTAAGGACCCTAAACTATGGGAATTATGGTATATTCCTTATTATGGGTAGTGCAGGACTTATATCATCAGCCGTATCACTGCCGCTGGCAGTTCGCTCGTATAGCATGCTCTGCATATGCTTTTTGTATTTTGGATTTAAAGCATAGACCTGCTACTGCTGTTACTACTGCTTGCAGTAGTCAGCCACTGCATGTATGCACGATGCCACTATGTTACTGTTAACGTTAACCTTGCGCTTCATTCAACATGACTGCCTGCGTGGCTTCTTGTTTTCTTGCTGCTGTGGCAGAACAGGAGTAGCCACGCGAGGACCATGATTGCGGTGGTGGTGTTAGGCAGACAGTGACATTTGTTGCTGTCAACACTCGTACACTATCCAGTGCTGTCAGTGGTACAATGCCAGCATTGTCCCTAAGGCTACATGTACCCAAACCAAAATGGGCACTTTGGGGCCGAAGTATATGCTGTTTGGGTACATGGACCCTTAGTGTGTGGTTCTGATTTGACGAGCGGCTCAATTGCAGTGTTTGGCAGGTGCAGGCTTGGTTTGAGAGCGACGGGCTTCACGACATGCCTTATTCGGATTCTGACCAGGTGAGCTTGGTCTCAAAATAGAGCCCTACACTCCCAATTCCTTGAACCCTAAACCCTGCCCTACACCCTCTGTCCTATCTATCTATCTATCCATCTATCTATACATACATACACAAGCACACACTCTATACACATGTATACATACATGTGTGTACATATGTAAATAAATAAATAAATAGATAAATAAATATATATATATGTCTTTGACGTCCATCGCAGCGCGAGATCTGGAGGAAGCGGGTCGCCAGCTGATGGCAGGGTGGATTGTTAGTTCCAAGAGCGGATTGGGCTGTCGTAGTCCTTTTATATGCCAGGCATGTAGGTGGGTGCGTGGAGGGTGGAAAAAGTTCGTCGCAACTGCTGAAGCTTACCGTAACAGGCTTTCTCCTACAACCCAGCAAACCCTACATCTAAGTCGCCGGTACTTAGACCCAGAACCTTCAACCCTTCATACAGAAATACGACGGTTGAAAGTCGTAGTTGAACTCTCCACAACCCTTAGTGATTTTGCATCGAATCAAACTAAACCCTACCTCCCCCATGCCCCCCTAAACCAAAAGGAACAACTCCTTCAAACAAAAAAGGAACCGGAAGAAAACACCCTAAACCCTAAACCCCCAAACCCTAAACCCTAAACCCAAAACAACGATCCCGAGCAGGCCGATATGGCCCTGGCGGCTTCCAAGGCGCAGGACAAGGCCGACCTTGAGGCCGGTCCAATAGAAGTAAAGTTATTTTTTGTTGACTTTAGTTCTCTTTAAGTTCTATAGGGGTTTAGGGTTTAGGATTTATATATTTTTTTTTGACTTTAGGGCCTAAGGGTCCAAGTAGTCCTTTTTAGGGTTTAGGGTTTAGGGTTTGGGCATAGTAGAGGACCCTAGGGTCCCAAGGTTTCCTTTGTAGGGTTAAAGGGTCCAAGCAGTCCTTATTTTATGGTTTTTGATACCCCTAAAGGCCCCAAAGTCCTTCAATAATGCGTCCTTGGACCCTTAGGGTAATAGAAGTAGAAATGGTTTTTCTTGACTTTAGGGTGTAGTGCCTAGAGGGCTCGAGAAGGTAAGGGTTCTATGTCTACTAAAGTAAGATCCATTTATTTAGGTGCTTAGGGGTTTTGGGCTCTACCCATAGGCCCCTAAGTACCCATAGGCCCCTGAGTAGTTCCTTTTTGGGATTACCTTCTAGGATTCTTAGTATAAACCACAAAAAGGAACTACTTAGGAGCCTCTGGGTACAGTTTAGGACTTTGGTTTTTTTACGGGTTTGGGTCGAAGAAAAAAGCAAGGGCTTTGGGTTTTAAGCTTTGCTAGGGCTTCCAGGGTTTTTTTAGGTTGCATGGGATTTTGGGCTGTGAGGCTTGAGGGTGTTTGGGTTTTTTGAAGGTTTTTGACTTTAGGGTTGACGGCTTTAGGGTGGTAGGGGTCTTGAGTCTTTACCAGGGTTGCGGGCTTTAAAACTTAAAGCTTTGCCATGGTGTTATATGTGTTTAGGGGCTTTAGGATTTCAGGTTGAGGGTCTAGGAGGGCTGGGGTTGGGGTTTTAGGATATAATACTTATTTTTGCTATTATTACTATTATTGTTATTATTACTATTATTACTATTATTATTATTATTATTTGGGTTGTTCCTTTAAGGCTGAAGAGTTCTACAGAGACTTTGTTGCTCGAGATCTCTAGGATTTTTGGGCGAACCTTCCTTCCCCGAAGGGCCCGAATGACCCAAGCCTTTAGGGTTTCGGGTTAGGGCCGAATGAACCTAAGAATGAAAGCTTGTATAAGGACCTCTGTCATGGTTTAATCGGATGCTATAGAAGTTTGTTGGGTCCGAGGTATTCCGTAATCAGGTACGGGGTGTTTAGCATAGTAGTGTCGAAGATTGTATCTTGGGGAGTATATGAATATGCACATATCTATATATACATATATATATATACATACTTATGTTGATTTGTTGAACTTTACTTTGATGCTGATATTTATACTTTCATTTGTAAACTCTGTCTTCGGGGCACATAGGGGCTATAAACAACGCCAAGAGATTCCCAACAAGAATCATCCTTAGTCACTGTTCCAACTTTTCGGGTTTTGTTGTGCGTGGTGCTAGGGAGGATTTGCGGGGGTTCGGGGTGTGCGTTTTTTGGGCTCAATTTCGGGTTTGGGGTTTCGGGGCTTCGGGTTTTGGGCCTCGAAGGTTTCGCAGGGCTTGGGGGGCTCACTTTCTGGAATCGGTTTAGAGTTTCTCTTTTAGGGCGTAGGGTTCCCGTGGTGTGTGGGTGGGTGGGTGTGTGTGTGTGTGTGCGGGTGTGTGTGTGTGTGTGCTAGGACTTGGGGCTTGGTTGCAGCTAGATTGTTTAGGGTTTAGGGTTTAGGTTTTAGGGTTTAGACTAGATTGTGAGCATGACCTGCCTCGTTGTTGAACACCTCCATGTCCACTACTGCTATTCATTATGTTATGTGGTGCTTCCTTGGTATGATCAGTTTAGCTGCTGGCTTGTGGGTCTAGGTCAAAGGATTCACATAGAAATGGTTTCCTCATCAGTGCTCTTGGGGTCCTTCAGGTCATGCAGGATTTCTGTCAGCAACCGTATGTTATATAACAGGCTATGCCATCGTGGCTAGGTAACTGAGCAACCAACGGAATGAATGAGGGTTCAAGAGTGCCCTGCACCCTAAACCCTAAGCCGTGGCGAGTTTAGGGCTCAGGGTCTTTTGGAGCTTACCTGGAGGATCAAATAACTCTCACAAAGTAGCGGGCCCTCACAACCATACACCGTGTACCATGAATCCCTATATTATGATTTGGCTTATACGTTGAACCATAAATCCTTTTAGAGTACTTTCCGTCCTTAGAATATTGGACGTAGTACTGTAGTGCGAGTCGGCACCTTCTTCGGCAATGTTGCGTGTCTGGAGACCTTCCGGGCAAGAGCTGACCGCACTAAGTGCAGAAGACTTCAAGGACCTCGGTGTTCTGAAAAAGCACTTGTCCGAGCAGTATGGCTTCCCGGTGTATCTGCAAAAACTCATGCATGGCGGTAGGCTCTTAACTGATGATGCTGAGCTGGAGGGAGCTATGGACTTGCAGTTGGTGCTGTTGACCATATCCAGCCTGCCTCAAGGTTGCAATTTTGTAGCTGCAAGCGATCTGGCGAGTGCTGCTGCAACGAATCATATTCAGGCGGTCCGATGCTTGCTTGAAGCTGGTGCTGAAGCGGATTACGGTGATTCGTCCGGCAGGACGGCTCTAATGGTCGCATCGGAGAGTGGCCACGTGGAGGTTGTGCGCTTGCTTCTGGAAGCTGGTGCTTCGACCAATATCTGCGACTCTTCCGACTCGACAGCTCTGTTGATCGCATCTGAGAGTGGCCACTTGGAGATTTCACGTCTGCTGGTGGAAGCTGGTGCCAAGAAGGATTGCTCTGACGTGTCTGGCAAGACGGCCCTAATGTTGGCATCTGAGAACTGCCACTTTGAGATTGTACGTCTACTGGTGGACGCCGGTGCTGACAAGGATCGTGAAGATGATTACGGCGTGACGGCTCTCATGCTCGCATCCCAGAGTGGTCACTTGGAGATTGCACGTCTGCTGGTGCATGCCGGTGCTACCAAGGACTGCAAAGACTCGTCCAGAAGGACGGCCCTCATGCTCGCATCCGAGAGTGGTCACTTGGCGATTGCACGTCTGCTGGTGGACGCCGGTGCTGACAAGGATTGTGAAGACGAGACCGGCATGACCGCCCTGATCCTCGCATCCCACAGTGGTCACTTGGAGATTGCATGTCTTCTGGTCCGCGCCGGTGCTGAGAAGGATTTTGCAGACTTGTGGGGCATGACCGCTATGATGCGCGCAGCCGAGAGTGGCCACTTGGAGATTTCACGTCTGCTGGTGGAAGCTGGTGCCAAGAAGGATTGCTCTGACTTGTCTGGCAAGACGGCCCCTAATGTTCGCATCTGAGAACTGCCACTTTGAGATTGCACGTCTGCTGGTGGACGCCGGTGCTGACAAGGATTGTGAAGACGAGTCCGACATGACGGCTCTCATGCTCGCATCCCGGGCAGTTTAGTTCCACACGCTGAAACCCGGAAAGGTTCCATGTTTTACATGGGAACACCGAGCGACATAGATCTACCTGGGCACTACAGAACCTACCGTTTCTGGGGTCCTTAAGTTCCGTTTTTGCCAGTCCTGAAAAAGGTATGATTTCTGGGCGTGAGGGGCAACCTGAACTCTATGCAAAACCGATCTTTGCCAACGTGGTTTCCTTATATACTAAGGGGCTGAGTAGGTAACCTCTAACCTTTTGGTGCTTATATAATCCTACTATAAGGCAAAAGCTTAACCTTCTTTGGGCTAGGGTACTCAGCCCGTAAGTATATGTCCTTCAAAAGGTCGGTCTTTGAGGGTCCGGGCAGGGTTTGGGTATACGGCGGTATACGGTATCAAACCCCCGATAGTATTTGTTTCCGCTTTTCTTAACCTCATGCAACTGCATGTTTGTATGTCCGAATTCCGAACCCTGAACCCTAGTATCCCTAATTCCATTAAGCCCTACACCCTTAAATCCTACACCTTAAGCCCTAAACCCCGAAACCCTAATTCCAGTAAGCCCTAAACCCCTAAACCCTAATTCCTTACGCCCTAAACCCCTAAACCCCTAAACCCCACACCTTATGTTCAGAACCATCAGGGCATGCGAGGCGTGACACAGCCTGGGCTCCCCTCAAGCCTAAGCCCAGGATACCTGTCTAAGATTTTCGTGACCGGGTTTGGGGGCTATGGTTACGAGTCGAAGGTTTCGGATTTTGGAGGATAGGGTTAGGGGATGTTAGGGGTTCGTGTTTGGAATCCCAGGTTTAGGATTTTGGGGGCAGGGTTAGGTATGTAGTGTTTAGGGCTTAGAGTTTAGAGTCTATCTATGGTTTAGGGTTTAGGGGTTAGGTATTTAGTGTTTAGGGGTTTAGGGTTGAAGGTCCAGGAGTGGTGCTCCCGGCTTCTCACACTCCATGTGCGTGGCCAGGGTGATCTCAACGACGACAAGAAAGAGAATGCAGGCAAGAAGCAGGCTGGATCATGTGTCTCCTAGGTAACATTAGGGAGACCCCTTGAAGGGGACCCTTCTTAAGCCCACTGATGGCTCTCTTAAAAGGGACCTTATTGAGGGGGTCTAGATCCCCAAGGGTCCCCCTAATCTTAACTCCTAGTGTCGGCTGCAACTTACAGTATACTCGGATTCTTATAAGGTGGTGTCATGCATTCCTGCCATAGGGGGGAGTTTCGTGAATGTTGGCTTTTGGGCATCTATAACGCGAGTTTGCGGCAGCCGGAAAGCCGGCGGGGCAACTTTTCCGCTACCTAGGAGTTTCAGAGTGTGAACAACAGGGTTATATAGCACTACAGCCTACTAAAACTAAACAAACGCGAGTAGCTCAGTCCCGCCAAATAGTAGGGCCTACTATTTGGTGGGACTGCGCTACTTGCGTTTGTTTAGTTGCTACAAGCCTCGAACTTTCTCAAACTGTTGTCAATGTCCCGGAAGCTTTTGGAGAGCTTGCCGAACCGTAATCTTGAAAACGGAGTGGGGATCCTCACCACAAGGAACAACAGCTCTCCATGTTTCAATGATTAGTTATTGGTGTCCTCTGTCATGTCCGGTTTTGCACAAGGTTTGGTTGGATGTAGGCATGTGCCATACCTTAAAGCCCTAATCCCCAACAGCAGCGCACCAAGCTCGAAGCCTACATGTAAACCTGAGCCAGAAGCCGCAAGTGTATGTAAAAGCAAGCCCCCAGGTGACGAACATAGCATAGTAAACCCTAAGCCCTAAACCCTAATTCCTAAGCCCCAATAGAAGCATCCTAAGCTAAACAAAAACTTGCAACACTGCCTAGATGCAGAGATTTCGAATTCAGGCTGCAGGCTTTCCCACACAAAAAGACACACTGCAGAAATACACACTGCAGAAATACCGCAGAATCCCTAAACCCTAAATCCTAATAACAAAATTTCTAAATCCAGTATTCCTTCTTCAAAAAACGCCAGGAGATGGCTGCCGCGGCCAAGTGCTCCAGGGTTTGCTGAGTTTGGTGTCTAATGGAGGGGCCTTCGAATTCAATTGTTGTTTTTTTTATTTCTGGGGGGGCCCCGGGGAGGCGTCACAGTAGAACGAGAAGGAACCCAAAAGAGCATCATGTCAAACTATGAAGACCCGTTTCGATCGGGAGTTTGGGTTAAGGGGCTGCGTTTTGGGGGGGTTTAGGACTCAGAGGTGAAGGCCAAACCCCATACAATTTCTATAAACCCTCAACCCCTAACCCCAAAACCCAAAACCCTAAACCCTATACAATTTCTATAAACCCCTGAACACCAAAAAACCCCAAGAATCAATCTGGGGGGCCTTTGTGGGTACAACGCCGAGGCTCTCATACCAAACTTTCAGGATCTTGGAGCTAAGGGACAAAAACTTATTTAATCTGGCCCTTTGTATAAAAAGAATAAGGTTGGGGAGAGGGGGATATCATACTATGTATAAAAAAAAGAAGGAGCCCCCAGAACATCCCCAAACCCTATCCTAATTAAGACCCCGACATTAGCTCTCGCAGCTGCGTCTGCTGGCCGGCACTGCCAAGGAGAGGAAGGGTCCAAAGGACCCAATAATCATGTACTTGGGTTACGGGTAGTAGTTTTGTAGGTTAGTATTCAGAAGAGTATACGATTATTAGGTACTTGGACCCTTAGGGCAAGTCCGTCCTTCTGATTTTGTGACGCAAAAACACTGTCCAGGAACCTTAACTTAGGGTGTAGGGTTTAGGGTTTGGGCTTTGGGGTTTAGGGTTTAGGGGTTTAGGGTTGAGGGCTTATAGGGTTTATAGGGTTTAGGCTTTAGGGTAAAGGTCTGGCATATACTCCAACCAACGGTCCATTCGCGTCGCCGGAAGTGGTACCATCGAAGCTTACTGTGGAGATTTGGGGAGCAGTCGAAGTCCTGTACCCAGAGAACCCAATACCCCTTAATTAAGGAATATACCTTACATCATAATATTAATTATATTAAGGCCCCTATAATTTAAGGCATATTCCCTGATTAAGGGGTATTGGGTTCTCTGGGTACCTTAGGGGAGCAGGCCTTTGGTCGAGTGTTACCGAGAGTCTCCATCGCAAGATCCTACCCAAGGAACCACCATGGAGTCTATAGTGACTCTAGGTGCGGGTCATGTAGGGATATATATATATACACATACATACATATATATATATATATAGAGGGTTTAAGGTCGAGGGTTATGGGCTTACCACTATCCCCCCCCCCCCCAACATCACTATTGAGGATCATGGGGCTTCTAGCAATAGGGCATGTGGGCTGGGGGGGTTCCTGGCATCCCAGTTTAGTGGTTAGGGTTTCTTGCAGATGCACAAACAGTAAGCCCTGGTAGTTTTGTAGACCACCGTTTCGGGCCCTCTTCAAATAACAGAGCCCTACAGACCGTGCGGCCCGAACCTTCCAAAACCCCGCATAAAACCCTTACAGGAGCCTCCTTGCCATGATCTAACCCTCATAGAAACCCTAAGAGTAGCCCTGACGATCCCTTGCTTAAGCCTCCTTAGACCCCTTTAAAGGAGCCCTTTCATACAGGCACACCCTCAACCCTAAGCCCTAAACCACACGTTTCCAAGGATCTATAAGGGTCTTTCTAGTTCATAGGGCTCTATGAAAGGAGCCCTGTCGAAGCTGCACCCCAAATCCTAAACCCTAAACTTTTAAACCCGAAACCGCAGGTACACTTCCGACCTCCACGGAGAGTGCGATTGGCTCCTGCAGCACTTCGAGCTTCGCGAGCAAGCGCGCACGGAGGATCTGGGGCGCTCTATAAGGGCTCCTTTGCGGGTGTATTGGGTTTTGGGGGAAACGTGTTTAATTAAGGGTTTGGGCGAAGTGTCTAAGGGTTTGGGTTGAGGGCTTCGTTTCGTGTGCGGGGGCATGGCTTGTCTTGGTTTGGGGGTTCTTTTCTGCCCTAAACCCTAAACCCCAAACCCGTAACCCTAACCCTGAACCCTAAACCCTAGACCCCAAGCCCTGAATTAAACCCCAATCTCCTAACCCTGAACCCTAAACCCCAAGCCCGGAATTAAACCTCAAACCCCTAACCCTAAATCCTAACCCTAAACCCTAAATCCCAAGCCCTGAACCCTAAACCCCAAGCCCTGAATTAAACCTCAAACCCCTAACCCTAAATCCTAACCCTAAACCCTAAATCCCAAGCCCTGAACCCTAAACCCTAGGTTTCTGGTTTGGGTTTTTCGTGGGAATCGGGTTTTCGGTTCTGGGTCAAAAGGTTTGGGTAGAGCGCTTCGGACTTGTTTAGAGGCTGGAGGTTAGAGGGTTGCGTTTAGCACCATACTGTTGAATATATACATCCTGCATTACATTTAAGGACCCTAAACTATGGGATTTATGGTATATTCCTTATTATGGGCAATGCAAGATTTATATCATCAACCGTAGCTTTGGGTTTTGGGTTCGGGACTTTCGGGCAGAGGCAGGGGGCTCAACTTTGGTCTTCAGCTGAAGACGGAGCAACCTCTCCCGTCCTAGACTTTGGTGTTTCGCATGAAGGGGGGGATTTGCGGCTCTAGCCCCGGAATGCCAAAACCCCCACAGCTATGCCGCCCCCCCCCCCAAGCCCCAAATCTCTATGCCATAAACTTAACACAAAACCCTAAAGCCTCAAGAAGAGGTACCGCATCGGCGTTTTTCTTGTGATCTGCATGTCAGGTGCATTCTGCGGAGCAGCCTCTAGCGATCTGATGGGGATGCTTTCGGGCCCCTGACAAGCGGACCCAGAGAACCCAATACCCCATAATTCAGGAATATACCTTGAATCATAATGTTAAGGCTCCTATAATTTAAGGCATCTTCATAATGTTAAGGCCCCTATAATTTAAGGCATCTTCCTTAATTAGGGGGTATTGGGTTCTCTGGGGATTTTTCTGGTAGGCCTCGCTCAGCGCCACTGAGATCTGAGCCACAGCAGAACACGTGGCGAGGTGGTTTAGGGTTTAGGGGTTTAGGGGTTTAGGGTTTAGGGTTTGGGGGTTTAGGGGTTTAGGGTTTAGGGTTTAGGGTTTAGGGACCGCACCACGTGGTCCAAGTACGCGCGACCGGCAGAAGAGCCACTTATCCTCCTCTCCGTCGTTCTCCTCGTCGGGTTCTTAATGGTGGGCTTCAAGTCCCGAAGTCGCAGAACGGCCATCAGCGAACGGTTAGGGCTGAGAAAGCCGACGATGCATGGCGACTGACTGAGCCTATTTCATCCCCACTACGCCGTTGGGTAGGGGTTTAGGGGTTCAGGGTTTAGGGGTTTGTGCCTTTGTGGTTTAATTAGGTCCTGGGGTTTTCTGTGGATTCCCGGATGCTAAGCCCTAAGCCCTTAGACCTTGAACTGACCCTCATATACTGTAGGGGCCTTAATACTTACCTATACTGCCTATACTGTTTGGGGGGCTGCTTATTATAATACCCCAAAGCCCTATGCTACTTATTAGGGCGATACATGAATCGCCTGGGCTTTGCACAAGTATCAGTCCTTCCCTCTGCTTAAACCCCACACCGGACCCTTCATTGATACAACTCACGACGAATACCCCAAACCCTAAACCACTAAACCCTAAACCCTACACCCCTAAACCCCAAAACCCTAAGGCCCTAAATCCTAAAGCCCTAAGCCTCTAAGGCCCTAAACCCCCAAAATACACTAAGACATAGCAGGAGAAGGAGAGCCTCATCCGTGCCAAGACCGTCCTGGGGGGCATGTGAGTCTGCAAGCTGTAGCTGGGGATTAGGATTTAATGCTTAAGGCTTTGGGTTTAGGGCTTTAGGGGTTATAGGGGTTAGGGTTTAGAGGTTTAGGGCAACAATATCATGGAGCCAGAACCTACTATTGTGTAGGGTTTGGGGTTACCAGGAACTACAGACTTGGCAGCAAATCAGCGAGAAAAGCACGCTGCATGTGGTCGCGACATGATTCCCTCAGGGAAGCAGCAGTTTCATGTAGGAATCCTTGTTCTATCTATGTATCTATCTAGCTTTCGATCTATCTATCTATCTACCTATCTATAGACAAAGTAAAACAAAATAACAACAAATATAGCTAAACATATCCTGGTATATATATATACACACACATACATGTATATGACCCCAAAAGCCTTCTCTAATCAGCCCTCCTCTACATCCTAAACCCAGAAGCTCCAAAGACACGGCCCCTTCCCTAAGTCTGTGAACGCTGTAGGGTTTAGGGTTTAGGGGCTCCTCCTATTTGAATAGCACGGCAGCTCCCCTTTTAAACCATCAAGTTTGAAAGCCAATCCTCTAGGCGCTAAGCCCTTAAACCCTTTAAGCCTCAAACCCTAGATCCTAAAAGATCTGAATCTCTAAACCTTCAAAACCCTTAAACCCTGACCCCTAAACCCTAAACCCCTTAAACCCCTTAAACCTCAAACCCTAAAGCGTTGTTCTCTTTGCTAACTTTGGCTAAGACCTAGGGTCCATGTGCCGCAAAAGTGTGTTTAAGGTGTGTCAAAGTCGAGCCCTGCACAGCAGACCTGAGATAGGGTTTAGGGTTTTCAGGCGAGGCTTTCAGGGGCTAGGGTTTTAGGGTTTAGGGTTTTAGGGTGGGTTTAGGGCCTAGGGCTTCTAGGGAGGGTCTCGGGGATGAGCCCTGGAGCCTTGGAACGCTCTAAACTTTCCCTAATCCCTAAACCCTAAACCCTAAAGCCCCTAAAGCCCCCAAAACCCTAAACCCCAGCAGATCGAAGGTACGAGGCGGGCCGCTGTGTAGTGGGCACCTGGACCATCGATGAGCCTCTGTCTGCAGGCGAGATCGCAGTTTTTAAGGGACTAAAGGAGAGACCCTTAAAGGGACCTTTGGGATTATATAGGGGCTTTACGAGACTATATAAGGGGTATATAAGGGTTATATAGGGTATTAGGATTAGGGGTCCCTTCTAGGGGTCCCTCCTATTGTCCCTCAAAGTTTGAGAACGGTTCTGCAAGTGTTCCCGAAAAGCCCTAAGTACCTATTAGACGGGGAAACTTACCCAAATCAGAACGATATTTGCTACTCTAGAGCCCTGCTTTCTACTATGTAGGTGCTGAGGACACTTTGGGAACCCAGTTAACAGTTAGACATCCTTTCAAGAACCCTTTTATATGACCCGTAAAAGAACCCAGCTACCCATAAGCTCCATAGTAGTTCCTTTTTGTGGTTCATATGTGGGATCC
>CAJNJA010008633.1:0-15320 GCA_905231915.1 Symbiodinium necroappetens
CAGGCGAAGCTGCCTCAGGGCACGGAGCTCGTGCTTCGACATGGCCATATAAGACGCTTCGTTGAGGATGTCGCGCAGATCCGCCTGCTCTACGGGGATGGGAGGTTGCCTCAGCTTTCTGACGAGGATGGCTGGACGCTCGCGCATCATGCACTTTTTTCTGAAAACCGGCTGGATGTCTTGCAGCTGCTTCGGGACCTGGGAGGTGACTTGGAGGCACAAAGCGAGGATGGCCAAACGCCCGCCCACTTGGCAGCAGCGCGCGGCAAGGTGGATGGGTTGCAGATGCTGAAAGACCTCGGATGCGACCTCAACAAGGCAAGTAGCGATGGCCGGACCCCTCTGCACCTTGCAATTCAGGGGAACGAGTTGGAGGCGGTAAAGTGGCTCATTGCTCAAGGGGTGGATCTCAACCGCCCGGGCTTCTGCCGAGCTCACGCCCTGGACATGGCGTTGGACCTTGGCCGTACCGACATCGCAGAGCTGCTCCGGGAGGCGGGGGCACTGCCTGGGCCCCGGGTGCAGCTGGTGGGGCTCGAGAAGCTGTCGCCAGGCGGCGTTCCTCGCTGTGGAGCTGTATGGCTGATCTGCGGAGTGCCCGAGCTCAGGCGCGGAAGTGGGCGGTTCTACCACGAAATCTGCCTCCCCAGTCACTTTTACGAGCCACAGCTGGGCTGGTTGGAGAGTGAAGAGGATGGAGAATATCATCCCTCTCCCCGTGATGGTCGTCTCATTGGGTGGGGCCGTCACCAGTGGGGCAAATCTGCATATTTACACCGCAATCACTTCACCGAAGTGCCGGGCATGGTCAGTCGCTGGAAGGTGGGAGATGTGCTTGGTTTTGCGATGGACCTGGACAGAGGTGAGGTGGGGCTTTCGGTCAATGGCCAATGGAATGAGGAGGGCCACCACAAGAAGTTTGATGTGAACGGGAAGAAGTTGTTCCCGGCCGTACGTATGATGGGATTCTTCACGATGAATGTGGACAAGACATCTTGGAAGTTCCGACCGCCATCATCCGAATATCGGTCCTGGGGCTCCGGAGAGTTCCATTGGGACTTGGAAGGCAGCATCTCGGACAGCGACCCCAGACAGCGCCCGCAGTGATGTTGCTGCGCCGCGCAAGAAACACTCAAGTGGATGTTGCATCCCGATGAGGCGAGACTCAAATGCAGCAGTCAATGATTAGAGCAGGCTATGGCATCGACATGTATTCGGAAGCATGTAGTTAATGTAGTTATGATTGTCCCATAATTGTCTCACCTTGCAAATGCAGCCACAGACTTCCATGCGGTCAAAGCTGTGCGGCCTGCCGTTTCAGACATCAGAGCCCACCTCGCTTTTGTCCAGTTTGCATCAGCGGTATTCTTGCCATGGCTGCCATGGGTAACTTGCCCCCATCTCTTGCATAATTTGGATGCTGACATCATTGGCTTGTCAAGTGGACCCTGCTTCATAGCAAGGATAACTCGGCATTCCCGTGCCTATTAACTGACATGCCTTGCACATGTTGAAAGTTCAAGTAGAGCGTCGCTGTCAGCCGCACAGGTGCAGTGGTTCGGTTTTCGAACCCCGCGCATGCGAGCCGTGCTGCCTCCGAGAACCGGGGCCGATGGAATCTTGGATCTGGCGGCACAAGACTTATATATATATATATTTATATTTATATTTATATTTATATGTTTAATATTAATATTATATATATGTATATATTGAGGGTACATGTATGCAGTACATGAGTACAGCGGGCATAGAAAGGGGCCCCGAAGAAGGAGCTACCACAAGTATCAAAGTACAACTGAGGACGGGTGGAGTCGATCGAAGAGGGGGAGGATGCATGATGTCTGACCGTCTGACCTATAGTATAGGGCCTACCTATAGTCTCCATTGTAGTTGTTTTTTGGCTAAACGCATCTATATTGTAGGATCCCAACCATAAGATGTGTTAAGCTAGAACGAAAGGAACTACAAAGGAAACTATGGGCAGGAGTGTTTCCACAAATTACAGGAAGGGTTGGACATGGTAAGCTGCTGTCGGCAATGCTTTTTGATCTTTTTGTTTGCATGGGATTTCTGGCGCCAGGTAGCAGAATTCTGCACGACCTGGGTGGGACAGCACGATCAAGTCTCAGCTAAAATTAATGCTGCCCATATTACGCGGTTTGGACTCAAGACAGGAAGGAGTTTATCCATGGTCGAGCTAAAAATGCGTTTTTTTTTGCGAGCAAATCAGGCATGCAATTCAAAAGTAGTGGAAGGCCCTCGCCCCGAAACCAAGACACTGAGGTACTTCGCCCTGGGACGAACAGACGACACTCAATCCGCAAACCCTTCACCCATGAGCCAGTGTTCAAGAGAACGTGTGAGTAGTGAAACCTTTAACCCGAAGCTCCGGGATATTGCAGAGGGAAAAGGGACGTCTAAAAAACCGAAACCCGAAGATCCCCGACCTTGTAGGCGTTGTTGCTGGTGTATTGCAAACTGCATGCTCAGAAGTTTGGCTTATCAGAGGATATTTAATTATCAATGCTTCCAGTTGTTCTGCCTGAACCCTTCATGTGCTCCTGGATGAGCTCCCCTGGATGTAGCAAAGCAGAAGAAGCAAGCCTTCACCTCTAGCATGGGGCCTATGCTGACGACCTTGTCAGGAGCGAGGTCCTCTCCCGGACATCAGGCGCTTGGTCGGGCACCGACGCCCGAAATTCAGTCACAGTCACGTGTTTCGGGTTTCTTAGCTTTTCATGTGTCGTGAACTCTGTGACCCTGTATGTGCAGGCCTGACGACCAGCCTCATCTTTGCATCAGCTTTCCAGTCTTCTCTGTGGCATGCCGGACTGGCTCGTAAGCCCACGGATTCACGCACGTTGATAGGAGCCTCTATCGAATCAGGAAAGATCTTGCCTGACTCTCCCGAGCAGAAACACAAGTAATTAAGAGCAGAACTAGCCAGAGTCCGAGTTGCCGTTGATGAGACAGATTAGGCTTCGAGCTTTGTGAGCTCACAAACGCTTTTGAGCCCCAAACCCTTGCTTCCTCATGAACCTGCCTGAGTGTGACCTCAGGGAATTGTATGATGTGTTGTTTGTTTTGCCATCCTGCAGGGTTGTGGTCTGTTCTTGGACTTTAGGGCGTTAGGTGTTGGGCTTGAGGCGAAGGCGCAGGGCTCGGGGTGAAAAAGCGGCCGCGTTTACTTAGCAGGGCCTAGGGCTTTGGATTGAGTAGTTGGGGTGATGGTTTGCATGGGCTAAGGCTTATAGACTATTGAGTTTCTAGTGTTTCTATACTACAGGGAAGCCCTCTGCCCGAGCTCCGGGAAGCAGGCACCTCTTCCGGCACGGCTTCATGGAAACTCAAAGAGATGCCCTGGCGCCGGCAGTGGCCAGGAGAGACTTCCTCAGTGATATGTCGGTGTACATATATTCATATACACACATATGTATACATACATATGTGTATATATATATAAACAAATGAATGAATAAATAAACATAAGTATAAATATCAATATACATAAATACACAGGTATGTGTACCTTAATATCTGTCTGTATATATATATACATATGTATATGTGTGTGCATGCATGTATGTATATTATATGTGCATATGTACATATACATAAAATTATGACATGTAGTGTCTGCTCTTTGTTGCGGTGACTGCTGTTTGTTCGTTTGTTTGTTGTTTTGTCTGTTTATTTGATGGCTTGCTTGATGGTCTTGCCGAGTCTTGCCCATACCGATCTCACGGTTTACCAGACTGAAGAAACAGGTCCTCAATGAACGGTCAGCACCAGACGCACGGTTCTCTTGGCTCTGACACCAAGTCTGCTGAAAGCTACAGTTATTGTGGCGACTCTGGCCTTTTCGAGTCCATGCCACTGGTCTTAAACTCCAGCCCATCCCAGTGCTAAACGCCCAGAAAAAGCTTCAAATCTGCCACCCTCCAGCCACCCCCAAACGTACAGCCACGATTGTACACGCTTGTATGCATGTACAAGTGTGTATCTGTAGATGTATGTATGTGTATATAGATAGATAGATAGATAGATAGATAGATATATAAATATATATATATATACATATATTTTTTTCATGCATGCGCATGTCCCTTTGTGTGCGTGTTGTGACATGCCTCCTTGGTTGGAGAAGTTTGTGCCCCTACGTGTATACATGTCCATGTGTACATATATATATATATGGTATGCACGCACACACGTATGTATATGTATATATATATATATAGATGTATGTATGTATGTATGTATGTATGTATGTATATATATATAGACACACCCCCCCCCCAACACAGATCTGCGGATGTATGTGCCTGTCTGCCTGTCTGTCTGTCTGTCTGTCTGTATGTATGTACGCATGAACCGCCGAATGTATAACATACGGATGTACCGATGCTAAGATCGCTGGATCGGTATGCTGTGTCTGTATGTTAGCTGGAAAGTCTTCAAACTTATGTAGGAGTACTGGCAGCTGTCGTGGAGACCTCGGTTTACTCTATTTGTACATACAGCCATGTTGTGTGCAGAGCGTGGGATGTGGCACGAGTCACAGGGCTGCGTACAGGGCGTACATAGCCACGTCGCTGGGCCAGTGCAGCAGCGTCATCGTTGAGTGCAAGAACGAGTGCATCTAAGTCTAGCTTCGCGCAGGTTTTGGCACCGAAATCTGCAAAGCTCGGATTTGACGGCTGCTGGGTCGAGTTATACGTGAACTTTCCGTTTGGTGGGCCATTTCGTTCATGTTAGTTTCGGTGTGAGACGCTTGGCTTTGCCGAATCTACCAGCAAGCACACCTGCGTTGCTAGTTAAAAACTCATGAGTGGTTCATGTATAATACACCTCTGGACCTGGCACTCTGGCGGGTCCGAGCGTGAGAGCGTAAACTCGCAAAATGCCGCTGCGTTCATGGCTATGGTTGGCCCAGGTATGGCCTGCCCAATACCCTCTGCACCAGCTGAACGACGTCTTGAGCAGCTTGTTTGAAAAAGTTCGGTGGGGTGTTGCATGACTTGTTCGGTTCTCGGAGTGACAAATCGCTGACATGCTGAGGCCAGAACCCCGGAGGCAGCTGGCACACTCTTCACCAGGCAGCTCTAGTACAATTGGGCGTCGCGGGGTCGTTGAACCTATTATATTTAATATTCTATTCTAATTCTATTCTATTCGATGATATTATGTATATATGTATTTATATATATATATATAAGAGGTAGTAGTACCGTGGCCATTTCGGCTCAAGTTGTGGATCAAAAGCTCTCCCTCGGACAGCCTTGAGCCGGGGCACTCCGAAAACGCCTGCGTTTTCCCACACGGCTTTGATGGTCGCTCACGTCCCCGTGTGTGCGTGGATTGGACCGAGACATTTGCTGCAGCTGATGCTGGAGCGGATTTTCAGCTTATATGCCCGACCAAGCTTAGGACACAGATGTGGCATGCGGTAGTTGTGCGCAGGGCAATGACTGTGCATAAAGTGCTCCATGCACCAGCTGTGCCGCCTCAGTCAAAGAGGGATGCTTGAGGGCGTGCTGTCCTCGCCCAGGCTGAAACCTCAAAGTCAGGGTCCCCGTGCGCACACCCCATGCCGCCTGCTTGCGGTTGCTACCTTCTTGGGCGAAAGGCAAAGAAAGCTTATTGGCAGGTCTGCCGGAGAGATGCCCTCGGCAATGCTCTCGGTTGCGTTCAGGGTTTAGGTTTTAGGGTTCCCTCTTGTTGCTCCATGGCCACATCATCAACCGCAGTGCCTTGATACGCTGTCCTATCTCCAACGCACAAGGGAGAACAACTCCAGCATAGCATAGTCAGTCACTGCTTGGAGCTTGCAGTGTGTGAGGAGCTGCACCAAGCGCCATATTCCTAGGCGGGAATGCTGACAAGGCAAACAGGTCTTGCAGAACCTGCTCGCCATGGATTCATGCTGGGGTTTGCACTTGCTGTGGTGCAAAAAGGCCGCCCTTTGATGCGCTCAGCAACAGCTGCTGCTCCTTTGGTATTCACGGATCGCCTCAAGGAAAACTTTGGTCCAGCTTTCTGCCGAAAATCTTGCACGGGCCACAGGGCCAATCTCACATCCTGAACAGAAGAAGTCCTAGATCCTAGCTGTCCTAGATTCGGCAGCTTGCGCCTCACCAGCTGCACAAACAAGAATCACCTGACGAAGCCTTCCCGGCAGTTGTGAGTGAAGGTTTGGGATGTGGCACGTGGCACCCTGACTTTATGGCGGAAAAGGCTGCTATGCTGTTGAATGCTGTTGATCACACGGCTCTATGAGTACTGTCCGTGCCGTTGCATTTGTGGCAAATGCAGAAAGCGTTGCACCTCAGTGCGTGAATCTCCCCAACTGTGGAGTGGTGGTCAGTCCTCGTGCCACAATCGCTCTCCGTTTTTCTTCGCACGCGATTTCACTAGGTGTCGTGCGAATTGTGAAACTTGGCTTGGTTAGTTATCGAACCCCTCGCGGAGAGCGGCGATGACGGCATCTCCGAGATGCTTGGGGGGAACGGGGTTGACGGCCGCACACCTGTGGGACATTTTCCTCCTCCACCTCCTCCCTAGTAGCACAGGATGATCTACTATAACATGCTGTATTATGTTATAAGGTACTATGTTATAACATAGTAATACATGGGATACTCTAATGACTCTAATGCGTGTTTGTGCGGCTGGACGATGGCCTTGTTGTTCACGTCATTTCATGTTGTTAGTCTGGGTTCCTGGTAAGGAATGTTTATTCAAGTTACCAATCAGCAAACCATGTTTCTTCCTGCAAACTGTAGATCCCCGTTGTGGTAACTTGAAGCTCCTTCGTGCTCAGGAGACTGCCTGTGTGCTTCCTGTCAGTGGCAAAGGCCGCGCCACGAAGGACGATGCCTGACCATGCAAGGTTGTTTGAGCACGGTGGTTTCATTTAGAAGGAAGCTGTGGTATTGAGTCTTCCGAGACTCGGGACATCAGCGTGTCCGCTTGCTGCATCTACGGTTGTTGCCGGTGCAAGCTTTGCATGTCGGGCATGTTCAGACATGATTCTCAATGTCTGCACACATGCACGCAACTTTGAACATGTGTCTATAAACAAGTCTAAAAGCGGGCAGACATGCAGCAAGGAAAAGCTACGTCCTGTTCTTCGAGACGGGTTGCTCCAAGCACCTCTGCGTGCGCACAGAGCGCTTGGAGGTCCAATCCGTTTTCAAAGTTCCGGCCAGCGAGCTCCACACCGAAGCTAGGCATGCATCTGCAATTGCAGGTTTGATGTAGCTATAAGGACTGAGGACTACTTACTCATCTTGTTGCTGCCGCTGCCATTTTGTTGTTTGGTTCCATATCATGAATGTGATGTACAACGAGACTTTGGAGATTTTCCACATCTGGTCGGTGGTGTGAACCGCACAGAAACATGCCGCTCATTTCGGCGTCGTATGTGTCTGAGCTACGAGCTGAGGTGTGGCTGATTACTGGCTTGGCCTTTGCTTGGGCCACCCTCTTGCTGACTGCACTCCAGCTGAAGCAGTGGATGACACCACCCACTTGGCCTTGCTGCGGTTTCTCAGAAGTCTGGTCAAACCCAAGGTTTTTCTCAAACTGTCGAGCGCAGGGCATTGTCGAAGCATGTGCTGATAGTTGTTGACGGTCCAAGTGCCTGGCTTCCATCTCATAAGCCGGTGGTGGAGCCCATGACACCGCCAGACGCGCAAGAGCTCAGTTTTGCCAGCGGCTGCCACGGCCACTGGAAGCCGATGAGCCGATCATCTCGCGAACGGTAGCTAAGAAGAATGGCGCAGCCACAGGTTCTGCAACGCCATTGGCTGGTTCATGTGGTTCAAACCCAGGCATGCCACCCGGAAGTCGTCGTAAAGCGAGAAGTTGCAGTTTAGCACTATCGAATTCAAAGACTTTTGGGGCCTTCCACCGAGGAGCCGGAGCTCCGGCTTTGGCCTCGACTAAGCTTTGCATTACAAGGCATAGCAACTGCACACCTGTCTGTCCTTCGCGGGCGATGAAGTCTCAACTCGATCTTTCCCACTCTGCTAGCCCCATGCAGCGCCTGTGCTTAGCAGCGAAAGCATGGCCTCCTTCCCCTCGAGTTTGGCACGGCCCCAAAGTGGTCCCAATGCCGTTCCTGGGCGTCTTCTTGAGATTTAATTTGTGCGCTTTGATCAGGTCATAGAAGTTCCGGGGATGTCGAGGCTTGTGCTTTTGCCTGTGCTTCCACACGGACCTTGTGGACCGCGTTTCCCCGGCTTGAGCGATCGACCTAAACAGCTGAAGCTTCCATGCACAGCTGACGTGGGCAAATACTACATTACATGGAAACCACATCCGTGAGCATGTGTTGAGATGGGCCAGTGCTTCAGAGCTGAACTTCCAAGGTCCCCATGCCGCTCGGGATGCAGATGCTTCCAAGAAGCAGCCTGGGAATGCTGCCCTGGAGGCTTCGGAGGAGGAGGAGAGGTGCGACCCTGCAAGTGTGTACCATATTATATGTTGCATCATGTGATATTTATGTGTGAAAGGATAGTGAATGGGCACACACACACATACCCAGGAGGTGTGGTAGGGCAGTGATTGCTTTCCGAATCGGATATCAGGATGTGATGACCACCACTGTGTCTTATCGCGTCTGCAAGGGCCATGGTGAGTGGGCTGAACCGCGGTGCACAGTTTCAGCACCTGGCTTTCCCTGGAGTGCTAGGACCTCCACGGCCGCCATCCTCATCCCCGGTCTCGTTTGCCGACCTCAGCGGGTAGGAAGAAGCAAGCGTGCCGATGGTGGCGAAGGCCCGCTGGGGTCGGGAGATTCGATTGGGGTGCCAAGCGCAGTGTAGCAGTTGCGTCTTTGAAAAGATTCCAGGCCAAAGGCTCCCAGGCATGACAGCACGAGGGGAGCGGTTCGAGGCTTGAGACCTTGAACTTTGAGATCTCGAGCTGCGGCAACAGAATTTTTAGGCATAACATGCCCTCAAATTCTGTGCTATCGGATTCGGGCATGACAGAATATTCTCCTGGCCCACTGGCATGGCATGTGTTCAGGGCTTCAATAAGTGCCTACAGCCCCGAAAGTACGTGGTGTGCCTATGAGCCCGAGGAATCAGCAGCTTCGACCGGCTCGTGGCGCCCTGGCTGGATGTCACGACTACGACTGGTGCCCCCAAAACGCAGAGCAGCTGCCAGAATGTCGGAGCCTGGTAGTCTGGTTATCTCCATGCCTTCAGGTGCTTGTTATGCCAAAACTCGGGGAACTCTAGCACTAGCCATCCATCCTTTTTCTTCTCTTTCGGAGTTCACTTAGTAGCTGCAACTTCTTCGGCTGCATCATGAGTCTGGGATGAGGAAAGCACGCAGGCAGAAATTGGGCTTGGTATTGTTACTAAGGCGTATCGGCAGGGCAGCAGCACCAGTCCGTAGGAGGCAGCTGACCAGCGCCGCCCAACGTATGAACACTGCACCTGCTCCAGATACCTGCTCCTTTCAGACATGCATCGGGTTCTTATGACGGGTTCGTGAAGATCCACCGTATGGTTGCCCCAAACGTCTCTGAGGTGCTCATGGACGGTGATGGTCAGGGCCCTCGCGAGTTTCGGGCCGCCTGGAAGGTGTGGTCAGCCCTCAAGGGTTGCACTTCAAGCTATTTTCGGATGGTTTAGGGTTCAAGATTCTTTTTAAATTAGATGTAGGGTGTCTGAACATGCCAAGAGCCGCAGCATTGGAGTGGCCTAGCGAGGCATCTTCAGTGTTCTTCCTGCTTCGTGCTGCCGCCCGTTCTGATTCAGCCGCCGGAGACGGGTAGACAATCAGTGTTCATCCGAGAGGCGTCTGAAACAACAGTAACTTATCATTGGGCCTATTGTCCGGCTTTTCAACACTGGATGGGACGAGTCCCCCATGTACAACTACTAAATAGAAATAATTGAAATAGTACTTAATATGGATACTACTGTTCATCATAAGAAGAATAGCAGTAAAACGGTCAATAACCATAGTTGTAAGAATAAGACTTGTCATGAATAAAAAGGTAACCATACTTGAAAATTCTCATGATCATAGCAATAACAAATTGAAAAAGTAATCAGACTATACCGCAGAACCATGTTCTTCTTGTACAGGCCCCTAGGCTATCTCAAGCTAAAGCTCCTCTACGAGAGGCACTGTCGAGCATCGGCCGGGAGGTGCACCCCTTCGCAACACAGCTTCAATGAGGTTTATTAGGAAAACACATAGCAAAGTCGTTTTGCATGCCGGGTGAGGAGAAGGGGTGACAGCTGACCTTTTACATGCCGTCTCCGGAGAACAGATGCAGGCGTCAGGCCGCACGATTCATGCTACGACCCGAGGTCTTTGCTGCCGCGGCACACCTCCAGCGCAAGGATTGGCAAGCGTTTCTGGAGAACATGTCAAAAATTGGGATGGTGATGCCCATTGCGGCAATCGTGTTTCTGCATCCAGGTGCTGTGAACCAGCTAGCAGCCAAAGTCTTCTGACAGAGAATTTAGCATTTATCCTGTGCCTCAGTGACTGGATAGACTTGATGGCGGCGTCGCTTTTGACCAGAGGAATCTGCGGCAGAGGGCGTGGCAGTGCCACCGAATACCTCCGAGGGTTTGCAGGCTGCGACGGCCCACCCCCAATCCTCGAATGTTTGGCCATACTCAACATGGCGTATCATGATACAGTCAGCTGTAATAATGTAATAAAATCTTGCCATGCAAAAAAGAACAAGCAGCTAGCGGCTGAGCGGCCGGCATGGCCGAGCCGTAGTCGTGTCAGCTCACGCGGTACCCGGGTACATGTCTCTCTACTGTCTCTTGTATAATTTTTAGCACTCTGTCCAGTACATGTCTGTGTGAAGAGTGTATATTTATGTGTCGATATATCTGTATGTCTTTATCCGTTTATATATACATGTATGTGTATATAATGTATGTATATATACTACTCGCGCATGGAGCTCCCTGACACATGAGCATATACCTGCACACAAATACACTCGCAGTCTTACGGGTCTTACGTTTGCGGTACATGCAGACATGTGTACACACGTACAGATTAAACGCTAGGTGAACATCCGGCTTGTCTAGGCGCTACAGCGGACAGTCATGGCCAAAGTTGCCATGCGGTGGGCAAAGGATCCAGCCATCTCCTGTGCATCTCGGCACGAGAGCTGTCCGGTCCTGTAAGGGTTTCGGATTACGGCTACGGTCCTCAGGCAATCTGCTGTCGAATCTGCTCGCTTGACACAGACTTCATGCGTGAGGAGTTTACCCTATGCATGCACACATACATGCACCTATATATGTCAAACGTTTTTCTTAAGAGTTTTGCTTGTTGGTCCGACGTCCAACCGTTTAGCATTTACCCATGGCATTTAGTTGTAGCAGAAACGTATGTATATACCTATACATGTACACACATACATCCCTGTGTAAAAAAAATATATATATATATATGTATGCCTGTATCCATATTCTCTCTCTCTCTCTCTCTCGCCCGTTCTGTATGTGTGCACATACCTTCATACGTTTATGCATGAACACATATATACATGCATGCACGTGCGCATGCACATGCATATGCACATGCATGCGCGCACACACATACACATTAAAATATCCCTCATGTGTGTATCTACATATGTATGTATATATATATATGTAAATATACATGCTTACACGCATGCATACATATACATATACATACATACATACATACATACATATCATACATACATACATACATACATACATACATACATACATACATACATACATATATACATATATACATACATATAAACATATATACATACATACATACATACATACATACATACATATATATATATATGTGCGTGTGTGTGTCTGTGTCTGTGTCTGTGTCTGTGTATGTGTGTGTATGTGATTAAACATCTTCATGCCTTCTGGGAGGTCGCATTGATGCCCTCGGAGCGCGTGGGGGGCGGCCCGCAAGCCCCGACGACGCCAACATGGATGTCGACTTTGTACAGCTGGCGCATCTGTTGGTCTCAGGAGGGGCTTCGGGTTCAGAGACGAGGGCTTGGGCCGTTTGGGCATCGGACTTTCAGGCTATGACTTGTTTTGACAGCAGCAAGATGTCCACTTCAGGGCCTCGCGCACGAGTTCTGGCGGTGCTTTTGGAAGGGCCAGCGCCTCTTGCTGGCAGATCCTAGGGCGTGGATACCGTTTAGAGTTCAGGGCTCGCGACCGTGGCCTAACGCCATACGCCAATGCTGCTAAACGAAGCCCCAAACATCCACCGTGACCTCCCGTGTGGCCCCACCAAGGTTCCGCTGCCCAGAGTCCGTCGGTTTGGCCGAGGAGTTCCGCGCGGCTCATGCAGAGGTTTTCTGGGTGGAGGCAGGGATATAATTGAGTATGCATAAGCATTATATACAACATGTGTATATGTGTCTGTCTGTCTGCCTGTCTGTCTGTCTGTCTGTCTGTATCTACGTATGTATGTATAAATGGCTGCGGCGCATTCTTGGCCAAAGAACGAACCTGCACTTACTTTGTCTTATGCAGAGGTTTAAACATGCCAGCAGTTCAGCACCCGACATCTCGAATTCAGTTCAAAGCCCAGCCCCAGCCATGACTTGGATGATCCTCCTGCCTTTCCTGCCTGGCTTGCTGGGCATCCTCCACCTGCTCTGGAAGCGCGCAGACGAGGTGAAGCTGCTGGAAGGAGAAGGCCAAAGTGTTGAACGGGACAAAGTTTTCCCTGCGAGATCCATCCTTTTCACGTGCCTCACTTTCACATGGCTTCTGGCACTACCACTTTGCAAAGCCATGACGTGGCAGCTGCTTGTCGCCGCCCTCCCCGCCTTCGTCTACGGATTGTTCCTCGCCTACCTAGCTTCGATCGCCGAAGATGCTTGCGGTTACTATGGAATGTGGCACCATGGAATGTTTTTTTTCACCGCTCCCATGTTAGCATACCTGAGCGGTATTCCGTTCTTCGAAGTGTCTTGGCCCCTCTTGCTGCTGGACAGTGCTGCCGGGCTCATCACGGCCAGCGGACTGCTCTTACTCAATCATGGTTCAGACAAGCATCGGTCCCGTGACTCTCGGTCCCTTGACATCGACGGCGAGGATGGAAAGCGGTTCAGATCACGTCTCCGGTCTGCTGGCTTCATCCTCTTCCACACCGGCAACACCTCAGCGGCCTTCCTGGGCTTGGCGCACGGCCAACTTCTGAGGCGGTCCTGGCCCTTCGTCGCCTTGAGCCTCCTTTGGTACCTGGCTTATATGGTTTTCATAACGAGCGCACCTCCCGATTGCCGCCTTTCTGTCCCCGATGCAATGTATGCAGCGATAGTTGCATTTCATGTTTGGCTGTCGATCCTCACAGTCACAGGTGGAGTCTGGTGGCATTTTGTGGTGTGGGAAGTCGTGATGTATATACCGCTGGTTGCTGCTGCACGTGCATGTCTGGCATGGCGACAGGGAGGTTCGCTACCATGTGTCGTATGCTCGGCTGCATATATCCTCGGTATGCCAGCAGTGGCCTTCTCAATGGCAGGGGGCTGGCACTGCTCCAAATGGCCTGCACTCGTTTGCGGCTTGTGGCCATGGCCCGTGCTTATGTTGCCCGCTGTCCTCTATGTGATCTCCCTGGCGGTGGAGTTCCTCGTGAGAGAGGTGATGGAAGCGCCGTGGGCCAAGGTCGCCGTTCTGGCTACACTGTCGGTGCTTCCGGTCCTTCTTGAAGTAAATGTCCCAGCTCTGTGCTCTTGGGCGGAAGTTCCAAACCTCAATGTTAAGGCTGAAATGTCCATTTCGAACGGTTCCTTTACTTTCCATCTGCAGAATACTTCTTGGCAGATGGAAGAGATGCCCCGACCTTTGTGGCCGAAGCGCGAGGAGGCTTCCAGCAACGCTGCATCCAGAAAGGTGTACTGGATGACCTTGATGCTCCTGAAGTACTTGGTTGCCACCGCCACCACAATGTTATTCCTCAGATGTACAGCTACCGGCACTGGAACTGAACAGCTCTATCAGCCGGTTACGCATGACGAAGGAGGAGACTCTGCGGAGGAACAGCGAGAAGACAAGAGAGCCTCGACAAGCGATGGAGACCGCAGATTCGTCCTGGTAGTGCTCGTGGTCGCACAGCTTACACTGTGCACAAAACTGACAGTATCAGCCAGCCTGAGGGGACAGCTGAACGCAGACAGTGGTTTGGCGTGGGAGGGCTACGATTTATGCCTTACCGTTGCGATTCTTTGGATGCTGGGGCAAGCCGTCATCTTGCGCTTCGTAGACTGGCAGGCTGCCTACAGCAACGTAGATATTGCCCTGAGCACGCTTTTCTTGGTCCCCTTCCTGGGCGATGGCTTTGATACGCTTAAAGACTCCATGGTCGCTTCATTGGCCTTAAGTTCACGCGCTGGCTGGCTTCGGGCCCTAGGTGCTGCAGCAATGGCGTATCTTTGGGTCTTGCACTTGTTCATCCTTCTGCCAAGCCGGGACACCAGTTTAGAACTCGAGCTGGTGTATCTGGCGATACTACTTTTGAAGCGGATCAGACCAGACGCGAGACAGCATTCATGGCGGGTGAAAATGATGGGCATATTTTACAAGCAGTCCACGCCTGCGCGAAGGTGGGCAATGGCGGTGGAAGATGTACCTCAGGCCTTGCTGGCAACGGCCATTGCTTCTGAGGAGGGCTTCAGCCCCTTCACTTTTGTGGTGAACATTGGGATTCCTGCCCTGCGTTTTATTTTGGCTCTGTTATTCCACAATGCTGTGGCCTGGCAGGTCCGCGATTGGCTCCTGCAGGAAGCCTTCGATGCATGGCGGGCCGGCAGGCACGATCGTGCAGGGGAATTCGCCATCGCCCTCTGCAGACTTCAGCAGGCATATCCAACGGAAGACCTGTTGAAGAAATTGGATCCAGAACCCATCCAAGCGGCCGCAGGACAGGTTTCAAGGGAGGACATCCTGCATGGCATCAGCTGGTTACTGAGAAACTTCGACGAGGCCATCCACGAGGCCACCGTGGTGGTGGTTGACTTCGCCTTGAAGCATCTCCTCGAGGATGGCACAGTGCTGGTGGTGGACTTATCGGACTCAGGGCTTGGCGAGGAAGCCTGCGGTGCTCTGGGCGAAGCCCTGTCGAAGCTGCCGGGGGTCGCCGACCTGGAGATCGATCTTGAAGCAAACGACCTGACGGACCATGGCTACCGGGCTTTCTGTGACAACTTGGCCAAGATGCCACGACTGGGCAAACTGAAACTCAACGTGAAGGTCGGGCCAACTGAATTTCCATTCGGCTGCCAGGCCATCGCGGAGGCT
>CAJNJA010008636.1:0-15319 GCA_905231915.1 Symbiodinium necroappetens
GAGAGAGAGAGAGACAGACGGAGAGAGAGAGACAGACAGACAGACAGACAGACAGACAGAGAGAGAGAGAGAGGGTTTTACTAACCCCTAAACCCCCCAAATCCACAGGACCCCAAATGCCTGAGCCTAAACCCTAGACCCTAAACCCTAAACCCCAAAAGTTCTAAATCCACACAGACAGTTCTGTCGGCCGGCGTCCGTCTCCAGCGAGACCGCGACTGAACAACCGCTCCTACCAGACCCCTCGGCTGCAGAGCGGTTCAGTATTTAAAGGAAACTACCGGTGGGGAGTTTAGGGTTTAGGGGTTTAGGGTTTAGGGTTTAGGGTTTAGGGTTTAGAGTTTAGGGTTTAGGGTATATAGGCTTCTATAAGGCTTCTTTCAGGTATATAGACATTCTATAAGACTCCTATAACGGTAACTACCATCCTGAAAATGTCCTAGAAGTAAAGGGTGCAGGGTCGAGGCTTCAGGTACCTAGGGGCCGAGTACCCGAACCCAGAAAAGGTTGACCTTTTCAATTATGGTAGGATCATATAAACCCGAAAAGGTTAAAGGTCACCTACTCAGTTACTAAGGGTATGGCCTTCTAGGGTTTAAGGTCCAGGGCGTAAGGCTTAGGGTTTGTGACGGTTTGTGGTTTCGGCTTCGGGTTCAGGGCTTCATACCCAGACCGCTGAACCCTGCAGCCTGAACCCGAGCTCGATGCCTCAGTCCTAAACGCGACAAATTCAGAAAATGAGAGGTCCCCTCTTGGATGCCCTTACAAGTAGAATAACAATCAGCATATTTTATTTATAGGATCTTGAAATTCACGAACACCCCCAGGCGGCCAGAACTTGTCTGCAAGCCCAAGTTAGCCCTCAACTTCGTGGCTGAATTCAGTAGTCCCCTGTGGGGTTTTAGGGTTTAGGGTTTTAGGGTTTAGGGCTTAGGGTTTAGGGTTTTAGGGTTTAGGGTTTAGGATCTGCTTAGGGTTCCTTACTGGCCTCCCTTTGGAAGGTCGACTTTTTCTGGCTACAGGTCGGGTCAAAGGCCTAGGGCCCAAGATGAAACTTATCAAAAAAAACCAACCAAACCATGGAGCCTAAGTTCTGAATCCTAGACCCTACACCCCAAACCCTACACCCTAAACCCTATAACCCTAAACCCTAAACCCTACACTTTAAACCCTAAACCCTGAACCCTCTGGAGTCTAGCTTGGCCACCTTACGCACTGCAGGCGTGGGTTCCAGTGAGAGCAAACTCTGATTCCGAGGCCGCCTACGGCCGAAAGAACGCAAGAAGTTGAACTGCGGAGCACATATGGCTGCGGCATCACAGAACTCCACCGTCACCAAAACCTAACACCGAGGGACCTCAAATCCCAAATACCTAGGTAGTTCTCGAAATCAGGGTCCCTTTTCGACTCCTTTTTGATAAGGGTGCCGTACTATTTTGGGGACCTTAGAAAGGGACCCTAGTTTAGAGAACTACAGTACCCATTTAGCTCCTGAGCCGGATCTCTTTCATCCTGCAGTTTCAAACGGTTTAGGGTTTAGGGCTTCAAACCTAAACCCTAAACCCTAAACCCTAAACCCAAACCCAAGAAACCCTAAACCCCAAAACCTGCCCACTTGGGGACCCGAGACCCCTAGCTGCGGTTACGGATTGAAACTTTTTAAGGGGCTGTGAGGCCTGGAAGTGCTCGGGTTTAGGCTGAAAGGGCACAGGCTACCAAAATGCCTGCATGGAGCAACACGGTTTAGGGTTTTGGGCTTAGGACATGTTTGTCTATCTTAGGGGTTACTACGATGAGGGTGGGTTCTTCGATGTCTCATGTGCAGGGTGTCCTCAAGGATCCATGTGATGACTGAGAGCGTATTGCGCAACGGGGGAAGACTTGGGTCAGGATTCCACATTCTAGAGTCTGCTCTTTCTGGCTGCATGCAGCAGGACCTGAAGCCCCAATCCCCAAACCCTCAAGCGTCCTTAACGCTGAAACCCAAAACCCCAACTTAAGCCCGGAAACCCTGAAGCGTGAAGTGTTCTTGATTGCGCTCCGAAACCCTTGCGCTTTAGCCCTCATCTTGCCGGCCTCATAAACCGTCAACGGCAGCTCTTCATCCTATAAATTCTGACCAGAAACCTTCAAAATATATAAACCCTGAACCCAAAAACCTTGAACCCGACACCCAAAAACCTGAACCCTGAAACCTCAGCCCGTGTCATTGCCACCTTTGACATGGGGGCTTTGACGGAGCAGGCCCATTCTATTAATTGTGGGTTTGAGGGCAACCACGATTTAGGCTTTCGGATGTAGCGATTGTGAGTTTCAGGTTTAACGGTTTAGATGCAGGGAAAAAGGCTTGAAGGCTTCTAACTTGTAGAGCCTTGGGTGTAAAGTCCAGGGTTCAAGGGGGTGTAGCGTACTGGACAAAGGCCACAGGAAGCCCCTCGAAACGACAACTACAAACTCAAGCCCCCGGCCCTAAATCGAAATCCAAAGTCATGAACCTTATAAACGCCTATAACACCCAAAATAGCTCCCTACAGTTTCGAAGCCCTGGCCGGGTGCCACGACGCTTCTGACAGCTGCTCGTTCCAGCCCAAGACCTCAGACGGGCGTTGAAGCTTCGGTTTTCAGGTGTCTGCTTGAAAGCTGTCATGAGAGTTCAGTGGGGCCGCGTTTCTGGTTCTACAGGGTCTTAGGGTGTTTACGGCTTGTGCGGGGGTCGAACGATCTGGATTTGCCATTTCTGCAATCAAACCCAAACCCTAAACCCTAAACCCTAAACCCCTAAACCCTAAACCCTAAACCCTAAACCCTGTATTCCCATCCCTCCGAAGCCAAAGCCCTAAACCCAGAACCATTCTTACTCTGCTTTTGGGGTTTGGGAAGTTAGGGTTTATGGGGTAACGGGTTTAGGGTCACTCAGTGCTACCTCCTCGGGCAGGTTTACTCCGGCTTTGGGCAAGACCGGTGTGGCCCATTTCAGAAGCACGGCTGGCTCAGGAATTGAAGTTTGTTGGCATTTGTGGCCCTACACCCTAAACCCTAAGGCCTAAACCTTAAACCCTAAACCGCTTCGCCGGGGGTTCAGGCCTAACCAGCCCTGCAAAAAAACTGTGATGCGGTGGATTCGCTTGTCGCAAAACTTACCCGCCCCGAGGCTCAGGGCCCTAAACCCTAAACCCTAAACCCTTGGGGTTTAGGCGCATGCACCTGCTTGCTTGAACTGGGTCGATTTTTTTGTGTCAACACGCGGGTACTTCTCCAAACCAGGGTCTTGCTTAGGCTCCTCTTTTACACGGGTGCCCTAAACCCCAAACCCTAAACCCCTTAAACCCCTAACCCCTAAACCCCTAATCCCCTAAACCCCTGAACCCCTAATCCCCTAAACCCTATTTAAGGGGCCTAAAAAAGAACTCTCTCTTCTAAAACTACCAAGTGAAACCAGATACCCAGAGAACCCAATACCCCTTAATGAAGGAATATACCTTAAATCATAACATTAAGGCCCCTATAATTTAAGGTATATGCTTTAATTAAGGTGTATTGGGTTCTGTGGAGAGTTCTGGAGGCGAGCTAGGGAGCTGACTTTCCATGTGCCACACGAAAGTCCAGGGCGCCGTTGATGCCGGAAATGTCCGGTCCATAGCCAGCCATGGCAGTGCTTCTCTTTGAATGCGGTAGGACTTTAAGGGTTAGGGTTTTGGGTGTAATGTTTAGGAAGGGTCTTGTGCTCCATTGACCCCCTGAGACCTAAATCGTGTGTTTGATCTTGGTGGGTGCTGGAAGGGGATTTAAGGGATTTGGGTTTAGAGGTTTTGGGTTCAGGAATTAGGGTTAAGGATACGAGGATACCATCTGCGGAGCTCGGTTTCGGAGGCTTCAGCTCTGAGTCTTCGGGCTTTGTATTCGGGGCTTCTAGCTTGCGCCGAAGGTTTAGCGTCTATGGCTTAGGGCTTCGAAAATATAGGGCTGGGAGCTTCGGCTAGAGCCTGCAAGTCGTCCATGGGGCTCGAGGCTTCCAGAAGCAGCCAGAAGCAGAACAGCTCTTCCACCAAGACATTAAAGGGATCCTTTTCTGGATTTAAGGGCTCCCAAAGTATCAGAGATGAGAAACGACACGAATTGGCTAGAAGACTGAACATTGAAATAGGCAATAGAGAGCCAACACATGGCTTTTGTTTGCAACTCCTCTAAGAAGCCGTTAGGGCTCTAATGCAGCAAACTACACCAAACCCTAAACCCTAAACCCTAAACCCTACAACCTAAACCCTAAGCCCTAAACCGTCCCCAAATCCTGGACCCTTCAAAACCCGGACAGGGCCGCCATCCTAAAACTGCAGAGCTCACGAGATGGGACCTGCACGATGTCATCAGAAGGGTTTAGGGTTTAGGGTTCAGGGTTTAGGGGATTTCCCGACCAAAGATCTCGAAATCACCACATCCTGAGATGAGGTTTCAACTCAAAAGTAACACACTTTCAACACGAAAACCCCTGAAGTACAGTCCCTACGCCTTCAACACCAAAGTCCCGCCCCTATCACTGAGATTCTCTAAACCCTAACTTTTACTGCTGTCTGCTGAGCTCGGGGAAGTAAGTTAAACCCTAAACTCTAAGCCCTAAACCCTAAACCTCAAAGCCGAGCATGGAGCTGAGAAGCTTCTGGCTGAACATGCAATCTTAGTGCGCGGCACTTCGGGATAAACCGATGAAGGGTATGAGTTAGGGAATTCAGGGTGACTTGGGCTAGTTCGCGCTTGACTTGGGCATTGTGGGCCGTTAAACCAAGTTTCGTTTTTCTGCACCCGTGTTATGCTAGGCCGGCTTAGACTATTAGAGGATCAGGGGACTTAGCAAGCGGGGTTCAGGTACTTGATTAAGGTTATAAGTCGGTATAGCCCTACTTTCCGAATCCAACGAACCTCCAAGTGGGCCCTAAACCTTAAACCCTAATCCCTACCTGTAGCCGGAAAGACCTACCTTTTAAAGAACTATGTAAAGAAACCATAGTAAGGAACCCTAAAAAGGTGGGTCTTTTCGGCTGCAGGTAAACCGTAAACCTTCAAGGCTCTGCAGCCACTCCTACCGTGCCTTATCTGGGCTCTGAGTCTCCCGAAGGACCAAAGAACCGACAAGAGTGCTTTGCAAGACTCCCAAAACCTACCGGTTTAGGGTTTAGGGTTTAGTTTAGGGTTTAACGTTTAGGGGTTTGGGGTTTAGGGCTACACCCCAAACCCTGAAGACAAACAACAGCAAACACAACAAGGAGGAATGCCAAGTAGGTGTTGCTCTTGCAGACTTGCAGGTGGACCCTTCGTTAGAGCCTGGCTTCCGAAAGTCACCGAAACCTAATCGAGCTGGTGTGCCGAAGAAGACGAATGCAAGCAACGTGATGCTCACCTTTTCGACCTGCTTTCTACCATGACGTCAGCTTCCGCAGGGGGTGGCCCTGGCAAAAGGCAAGAGCTTCAATGATGTTCGCTTTCGGACTCAAAGCTTCGAAGCCCTCGGCAGTTTTCATAGAGTCATAGAACGATGGGTCAAGTTTTGGAAGGATGTGCCTAGAAACCTTCAAGAAGCAGGCACCAAAGAAGTCAATGGGGAATGACGGGTTACTGTAGGGTCCTCCTGAAACGCAATCCTGCATCCACCCTTGGATCCTACGCCTGTCTTCATGGAGTTAAATGGCCGTAGCATGGTCGAAAAACACACATTCAATTCTGAGCTGCGGAAAGGCAAGTCTGCTGTGGCTTCCAGAAGGAACCTAATGCTCATCGTGTTCTTGTGATGCCAAAGATTTTGAACTCTCCTGCTGCACAAAATCAGAGGCTCCTCACCAGCAGACCATTTCTTTCGTGGGACGAAAGGGATTCCCTAAATCGCAAACTTCGGCTGCTTATTCGCAACCCCGATGCTGGGGCAATGAACTACTGCAGCCCTGTTGGCGCTCTTTTCTCAAAGCTGTGGCACACTTCGACCGCTGGATAACAACCGTACCGAATGCATCTACAGCTGAACTGCGTCCCTGCGCCTGGGATCCTTGCTGTAGATATGCTGCAGAAGTTGAGAGACAAGGCCGCTGTAGGTCGTGATTCTTGGAAAACCTTTCTTCTTCGAGTATTCCTGCATTGCGGCGAAGACTTCTTCCCTCGATGCAGACTCATCGGGAATACGACCTGTGCACGCAAACTTTTGGCGAATCTGCGCATCCGATGGGGGCACCTGCCACTGTCCAGTACCGCAACTGGAGAGGAAGGCTTCCTTGAACTTGTTTTCCAGCTGTCTGAGGGGCTCGCCTTTTTCAGGGAGCAGTCCCATCTTTCGAAGGATCTTCTTATTCATTGCCACGTTCGCAAACACCAGCATTGCTTCAGACAGATCTGAATCTAGTTGGCTGTCGAGGAAGCCCAGCCGTCTGAAAGCCTCACTGACCAGATCCGAGGAACTAGTTAAAACGAAGGGGCCTCCAGCACGAGACATGCTCCAGCCACGCCAAGACCCGTACTGGTCGATGATTTTCCTTTTCCGGCGCCCACTCGGTGCACCGCACCCTAGAGGAAGAAAGAATGCAACGTCCTTTCGTGCCTCTCTTGCCAAGCCTGCGGTGACGAACTGGTACGACTCCAAATAGCAGGAAGTTGCTGGATACACTGTAATTGGGCCTACTGAGTTCGTGAAACACCACTTGGCGATGCATGACTGCAAGAACTCATAGCCAGTAGGCATATATCCCGAGCTTGACATGGATTCTTTGAGAACCGCAACTTCTTTGTCCAATGCTCTGTGAGGGATAGGGCTGCAGCGTTGCACAAATCCTGTGCCGTCAGGCTCGAGGACGGCTCTTACCTTGTATTTGATCTTTTCGTCAGAGTCCAGTGGCACAACCAAAACGCCAGCCTCCTTGTATCTTTGTGCTACCCCATTATATGCCGTCAGTGTGAAAATCATCGCCTGTTTCCCTGCCAGGACTATCTTCCGCATGTCCTGGACAAAGCCAGCATCTGCCGCGAGCAGCGCAACGCGAACTGTACCAGCAGTGGTGGCTACGGTGCCCAAATGCTCTTTCACCGCTCGATCAACATGTTCCTCGTACATGCCATGGCGGCGTACCACCGGCTTGAACTCGAATCCAGACCGTCGTACCAGATCTCTCCACGCTTTGTTGTTGATCTTTCCAGGCTCGGCGAAAATTGTAGTCTGCACCTGCGTAGACTGAGACTTCAAGTGGTCAACAGCTGCAAGCAGTAGGTCTACTGACGGCATATCTCCATCCACAACCAGTTCAGTCACTCCTTTGCAGCGCGACGTGTCGGCTTTGGGCGAGGCTTTGGCACAAGCCGTTGTCCGTAGCTGCTTTAATCGATGTCTGCCCTGACAGCGAAATGCAATGTACCCTGCGGCACTTAGTCCCGTCAGATTGCAAGCCGGGTGGAGTTTCCGGCTTCCAATCTTGGCACAATGTGACTCAAAGGGCGCATGCCTCTGCGGGAGCTCACCAACGGGCAGCTTGCGGCCTGCAGTGATCATTGCGGCCCGCACCTATCCTGTTCAAGGTAACGAACCCTATGCCCCAAGACTTGAAGCCTCTACTCTGTCTGAAAGCCCAAAAACCGCATGCCTGCAGTCCAAGCTTGTGAACTAGCCGTCAGACAAAACCCTAAACCCTAAACCCCAAAGCCCTAAACCCTGCTACGAGCTCGGAAGCCAATCCATCCGTGCGCCAAGCATTAGGCCGACAAGTCCCTTCCCATTGTCTGCCCTAAACCCTAAACCCTAAACCCTACAACCTAAACCCTAAACCCTAAACCGTCCCCAAATCCTGGACCCTTCAAAACCCGGACAGGGCCGCCATCCTAAAACTGCAGCGGTCACGAGATGGGACCTGCACGACGTCGTCAGATTTCCCGACCAAAGGACCCGAAATCACCACATCCTGAGATGAGGTTTAAACTCAAAAGTAACACACTTTCAACACGAAAGCCCCTGAAGTACAGTCCCTACGCCTTCAACACCAAAGTCCCGCCCCTATCACTGAGATTTCTAAACCCTAACTTTTACTGCTGTCTGCGGAGCTCGGGGAAGTAAGTTAAACCCTAAACTCTAAGCCCTAAACCCTAAACCTCAAAGCCGAGCATAGAGCCGAGAAGCTTCTGGCTGAACATGCAATCTTATTGCGCAGCACTTCGGGATAAACCGATGAAGGGTATGAGTTAGGGAATTCAGGGTGACTTGGGCTAGTTCGCGCTTGACTTGGGCATTGCGGGCCGTTAAACCAAGTTTCGTCTTTCTGCACCTGTGTTATGCTAGGCCTGCTTAGACTATTAGAGGATCAGGGGACTTAGCAAGCGGGGTTCAGGTACTTGATTAAGGTTATAAGTCGATATAGCCCTACTTTCCGAATCCAACGAACCTCCAAGTGGGCCCTAAACCTTAAACCCTAATCCCTACCTGGAGCCGGAAAGACCTACCTTTTAAAGAACTATGTAAAGAAACCATAGTAAGGAACCCTAAAAAGGTGGGTCTTTTCGGCTGCAGGTAAACCGTAAACCTTCAAGGCTCTGCAGCCACTCCTACCGCGCCTTATCTGGGCTCTGAGTCTCCCGAAGGACCAAAGAACCGACAAGAGTGCTTGCAAGACTCCCAAAACCTACCGGTTTAGGGTTTAGGGCTCAGTTTAGGGTTTAACGTTTAGGGGTTTGGGGTTTAGGGCTACACCCCAAACCCTGAAGACAAACATCAGCAAGCACAGCAAGGAGGAATGCCAAGGAGGTGTTGCTCTCGCAGGTGGACCCTTCGTTAAACCCTGGCTTCCGAAGGTGACCGAATCGTGAGTGAGCTGGTGTGCCGAAGAAGGCGAATGCAAGCAATTAGGAGTTAGGATTAGGGGGACCCTTGGGGATATAGACCCTCTCAATAAGGTCCCCCGTAAGAGAGCCATAAGTAGGGTTAAGAAGGGTCCCCTTTTAGGGGCCTCCCTACTGCTACCTAAGAGCAACGTGATGCTCACCTTTTCGACCTGCTTTCTACCAGGGCGTCAGCTTCCGCAACGGGTGGCCCTGGCAAAGGCAGGAACTTCAAGCTATTTGATTGGGGGATCACTGCGTTGAAGCCCACAGCTATTTTAGGGTTTAGGGTCTAGGGTATGTTCATAGAGCCTGTCGAACGGGTCCGAGGTAATTACGACCGGCGCAGATGGGTCAAGTTCTGGACGGATGCGGTGAGGAACCTTCGGAAGGCACTCATGCCCAATAACAGGGTCCGAATAGATACACCAGAGGGCCATGACCCTTGGGGATATAGACCCTCCCAATACGGTCCCATTTAAGAGAGCCAGAAGTAGGGTTCAGAAGGGTCCCCCTTGAGGAGTCTCCCTAGTACTACCTAGGACGATTCCGCTAACCCCAGGCTTGCTGCTTTTGCAGGGACGTAAAGCAGCCGTTCAGAGTCTCGCGTTTCTAAACGTGGGAAGGAAGGCGACAGGAGGACCTCAAAGAGATGTTACAAAACCCAGTCAGAAGCTTATCGAAACTAACCATATCGTCACAAAACAACGCCTTTCTTGGGATGCAATTCTCATTCCTATACTATCTTCCAGATCTTAAACCTGTTGTAAGCCAAAATGGGAGCCAGGAGTTTACACCAGGACGACCTATTCAACATTTGCATAAATGAGGGGGGGGGCTGCTGGATTGTAATAGGGTGTTGGGGTAACTTGTGGTGGAATGCTATGGGGACTATATGGCATACTATTGCTAATTTACTAACTGATCATTCCGACTGCAATGTTGGCTCTGTGAGTGTTTTGTTGTTCCAAGCTTTGGCAGACTTCGACCGCTGACATGTCTAAAGCTGAACCGCATCCCTGCGCGAAGGATCCTTGCGGTTCATATGCCGCAGAATTTGCCAGGCAAGGCCATTGTAAGTCTTCAGTCTTGGCAGCCCTTTCTTCTTCGAATACTCCTGCATCACGGCGAAGACTTCCTCCCGCGATGCAGACGCGTCGGTAATACGATTTGCACGTGCAAAAGTTGCGCGAAGCCGTGAATCCGATGGTGCCACTTGCCACTGTCCGCTACCGCGGCTGGAAAGGAAAGCTTGCTCGAACTTGTGTTGCAACTGTTCCGCACGCTCGCCATCTTCCGGGAGTGCTTCCAGCTTTCTCAGGAGCATTTTGTTCGTTGATATGTTCGCAAACACCAACATCGCCTCGGAAACATCTGAATTTAGGTGGCTGTCTAGGAAGCCCAGTCGTTCCAAAGCCTCGCTGACCAGATCCGAGGAAGGAGTCAAGATAAAGGGACCTCCTGCATGAGATACGCTCCAGCCACGCCCGGAGCCATACTTGTCGATGATGCTCTTCCGTCGTCCTAGGCTTCCCGATATTGCATACCCCAGCGGAAGAAAGAATGCAACGTCCTCCCTTGCATCTCGTGCCAAGCCCCCAGTGACGAACTGATACGACTCCAAAAAGCAAGAAGTGGCTGGATACACAGTGATTGGGCCTAAAGAGTTCGTGAAACACCACTTGGCGATGCATGACTGCAAGTACTCACGGCCAGTGGGCATATATCCCGAGCTGGACATGAATTCTCTGAGGATGCCAACTTCTTTGGGCAATGATCTGTGAGGGATAGGGCAGCAACGTTGCACAAAACCAGTGCCATCAGACTCGAGGACCGCCCTTACCTTGTACGTGATCGTTTTTTCAGAGTCTAGTGACACAACCAATACTCCAGCCTGTTTGTACTTCTGTGCTAACCCATAATACTTCGATGATGTGCAAATCAAGGCCTCTTTCCCTGCCAGGACTATGTTCCGCATGTCCGGGACAAAGTCATCATCTGACGTGATGAGGGCAACGCGAGCTGTCGCAGCATTGGTGGCTAGAGTGCCCAAGTGCTTTTTGACAGCTCGATCGTTGGGTTCCTCGTACATGCCATGACGGTGCACAGGCTTGAACTCGAATCCATGCCGGCCTACCAGACCTTTCCACGCTTTGTTTTTCATCCTTCCAGGCTCGGCGAATATGGTAGTTTGTACCTGCCCAGACTCAGAACGCAAGCGGTCAACAGCTGCAAGTACAAAGTCTTTTGAGGAACTATCTCCGTCCACGACCACTTCAGTCACCCCTTCACGCCGTGATGTGTCGGCTTTGGAACAAGCCGTTGTTCGTCGTTGCTTCGAGCGAAACCTTCCCTGACAGCAAAGTGCTGCGCACGCTGCGGCACCTACTCCTGTGAGATTGCAAGCTGGGTGGAGCTCCCTGCTTCCAATCTCGGCAAGACGCGACCCAAGGAGCGACTTGCTCTGGGGGATACGAGTACCACCAACCGGCAGCAGTGCCGTGGAGAATGCAGCAGTCATTAAGGCCCCCCCGCGATTATCCTAGTCAGGGATGCTGATGCTGAGCCTACGCCCTAAGACTGCAACATCTAATTACCCTACATGAAAACGGTTTAGGGTTTAGGGTTTAGGGTCTAGCGGAAAGCCCAAGCTGCGGGGACCATGGCCTGTGGCTTGAGCTTTTGAACTTGTTGTCGTGGGACAGCTGGACTCCATGCTCCGAGCTCTGAAACAAATCGACCCGTGCACAATCCCCCCTGCCAAACGCAAGGCCGACAAGTCCTTCCCATCATGTCTTCCAACTTCAAGTCTGGCCCTGAACCCTAAACCGTAAACCCTAAACCGTCCTCAAGTCCGAACTATGCTCCCGAGCTCCGACCTCGGTATTCAGAACGTAGCGGTCCAAATCGAATGCCTGGCGCAGCATTGCGGTTTGCATAGCGCTCGCCACTTCCGCAAACCTACATTGCGCTTGAAGCCTGAGAGACGTTTGAAACGACAAGCCCAAAGCCCTCCAGCCTAAACTCCGAAACCCCAAACCCTGAAACGACAAGGTTTCAGACTACATTGCGTTTGAAGCCTGAGAGACGTTTGAAACGACAAGCCTAAAGCCCTCCACCGTAAACTCCGAAACCCTAAACCCTGAAACGACAAGGTTTCGAGTGAAAGGCCCTTGGGAGATGAGAGTGAAGCTCCGGGGAGGGTGTCAGAAAAACAGGCTCTCAATACTCAGAACAGGGTGTTGCAGCTCGATCTGCCATTTCAGTAAGGAATCCAAAGGAGTACTATTGGTAACTTTTTTGGCCTCTATGCTCTAGGCTTTTTCTGTCATGTAAAGGGTGGATCTTCTGATGTTTGAGGCATTTTTAGTGCTCATGTCGGCATGGTTTCCCAGCAAGGTCCTCGATAAAAAAAGTTTGATAGAGAGATCCCTCCCAGGTCCCTCAGGTGGTACCAGTATCCCTTCTGGTTTAGGGTTTAGGGTTTAGGGTTTAGGGTTGTAGGGTTTTGGGTTTTGGGTTTTAAGAGTTTCAGGGTGTAGGGCTTTACGGCTTTGGGGCTTAGCGGCTTAGTGCGCAGGCGGGCCATCCGGGTTTCGGCTATGGCTTCAGGCTTCAAGACGAAGTTCCCAAACATCCCCTTTAAACACTAAACGGGGTTGAAATGGTCTTACAAGTAAGGCGTTTAAATACATATATATATATGTGTATATATATATATATAGATAGATATAGTGACTTAGTGTGATTGTGTCTTTAGGGGGAATAGATTTCGCATTAACCCCTCAAGAATGAGAGTACCTTTTTCCTGTTACTATGGCTGCAGGTATAGCCTAACCATCCGGGCAAGTATAGCGGCCAGGATTTAACTGGGCACAAATACCGACCTAGAACCCGCTTCCACGTCGCGGCAGGAGCGCGTGGGTTTCTTGGCAGCACAATCACTCTGAGCTGCAAGCCTGTGCAATTCCGTGGGTTGAGCAGTAGGATTTCATCGGATAAAAGTTTGACCCGAAACCGTAAACCAGCAAGAAGGAGGCTACGGATTCGGATTTGCCTCTGGTGTTTAAGGGAGAGTGGAGGAGGGAACATAGGGACTACTAACACGGATCCTATAGGTACTATGAAAGGGATGCACTCTCCCACTCCCCCTTAAGCATCCCTGCCTCATTGGGCGAGAACAGCAGATACAGATACTTGAAGGTCTCAGCCATCACGAAGGACTGCATCTCATCCATCTTCTTCGTGGGCACCACGGTGACGTCCTGGCGGGGGACAAGCCCCAACGCAAGCACTGACAAAACAAGCCCCACCCACCCACACACTCCGCCGCCGTCCAAGAATGCCCCAGATCATGTGATTCGAAGGGTTGAACCATGGTGCTTGAGCAACGCGAAACTCCAAACTCTACGCCCGAAGCCAAAATACCTTCCTGAGGGCGGGATCTGCATGTGACGTGCCGCTACACTGAACCCTACCCCCAGACCCCGAACTCAACACACTTCGGGCAAGGAGGGCAGGCCCATGTCTTCTGCTGGAAGAGCAAGGCCACGCAAGACACAAACAAGAGCCCCAAGGTTCTACATCTGAACACCAAATCCTGAGCACTAACACCGACCCCCTGAACCTACCGGGGACAACCAAGCGGCCCGGCTGAGGATCCAGCAACTACCCTGAACCCTAAACCCTAAATAGCCCCAAACCCTAAACCGCAATTTTGACTTGGTGCTCCCTTCAAGAAGAGGACGGACCTCGACCGAGCCGTAGCCGCCGGCGACTTTGCTGTGCTCCACAATGGATCGGAAGAGCTTCTTGCCCCACTTGCGGTATCTCCTTGTCTTGCTGCGTGGTTTGGGTTTTGGTGCATCGGAGGGACTTTGTAAGTAGCTGGTGAGCCGATGTAAGCCGGGATATAAATGGGATGATCTTATCTAGGGTACTCAAAAACCTACTTATGACCTGATTACTAAGTCGCCTATGCCTGTAAGGTTGGATATATATCTTACACTGAAACCAAGGCCCTGCATGCATTATGAATCATGAGCCCTTTCAGGGCAGTAAGCCCAACCCCAATCCCTCCACTTAGACGGCAACGAACGCCAAGCCACGTCTGCCCCGTCATCCGGTACAGGTAGAAGAGGGACTCTGCTGTCTCCGGCCGAAGGTACCTGTGAGTTTTAGGGCTTAGGGTTTTGGCTTTGTGGTTTAGGGCTTTAGAATATTAGGGTGTAGGATGGTTTTGGGGTTTGGGATGGTTTAGGGCTTTAGGGGTTCATGGCTTGGGGTTAGTTCGGGGCTATACGGCTTAGGGCGCTATAAGTCCTGAACCTAGGGTGCTCACGACGGCCTCATGCGGATCGGCGAGCTGAGGTTGACAGAGCTTCGGGGTCCCGGGAATCCCCAATCTTTAGGGTATGGGTTTAGGGTTTAGGGTTTAGGGTTTAGGGCTTAGGGTTTAGGGTTTAGGGTGGGTTCGCGGTGCATTCAGACTCTCGGATCGATTCCGTGTTAAGTGCCCCCAGGTGACAGCCATGAAACTGGTCGAGGCATCCGGGTTGAGGCTTTCAGTACCCCATAAACAAGTTTAGGATTTGGGGGTTTAGGGTTTAGGGTTTAGGCTTTTGGCATCCTCCCTTCCGACGCTAGGATTGCGCAGCTTTCAGACACAAACATTGCTAAAATCTTTAACGTCAGGAATTAAGGCCTACACCCCCCAAGCCCCAAAAGCCCTAAACCCTCAAAAGTCCCAAACCTTTAAACCGCTCCACTAAAGCCCTAAACAAACATCCCTTCGGAGTCCTTCAAAAAGAGGTATCGGTTCAGGGTTTAGGGTTTAGAGTTTTAGGGTTTAGGGTTCCCTTGGCGAGACCTCGGAAATTAGAGAGGACAGCCCTGACCCCTAAACCGCTAAAACCTTCTCAAGAACTTAGTGGAACCCTAAACCCTCACAGAGCCCTTGCAGAAATCCTGAACCCTTGACGGAACCCTAAAACCATTACTGAAACCCTAGCGAAACCTGAAAGGAACCCCCAAGCCATACCTCAAATGCCCAGGTGCGAATGCTGCGCCCCGCGGGGAATCGTCTTCTCGCCACTTTTCATCCTGTCGAAAAAGACCTGAGCTCACCAGTTCTCAGGTTTAAGGTTTAGGGTTTAGGGGTGAATTTTTAAAATGCCCATTGGAACGGGATAAGGCTTAGGCTTGAGGTTTAAGGACTTTAGTTTGAGGGCTTTGGGCTTGCATAGGTCTCTTATTTTTATAGAGGATTTGAATGGGGCTTTCAGAATATCATAGGCTTTTCGGCTTTTCGACTACGCCCTAAAAATATAAACCCCCAAACCTGAAAAAAAAAACAAAAACATCGGCACAACTCCTTCTTTGAAGGCTTGAAGGCTGTAGGGCCTGAAGCCTCCAGGCTCGGCGTCGGTGTTCACGGTTTGGAATTTAGGGCTTTAGGGCTTTCCTGGAAAGCCAGTAGTCTGTA
>CAJNJA010008637.1:3893-15319 GCA_905231915.1 Symbiodinium necroappetens
GAGAGAGAGAGAGAGAGAGAGCCCTTCTAATAACCCTCAAGCTGAAAGTAACCTTGAGGGGTTTGTATGGGGTGTGGCGGTGGAGTTCAAACGCAATGGCTTGCTGCTTCTCCGGCCACCGCCCAACTCCCTTGGAGCCTCGACTGGAGTTCCTTTGTAGATTCTTCAAGAAACCCTATTATTTGCTGTAGATCCNNNNATATAATGTAATATAGTGCAATATAATATAATATAATATAATATAACTTAAATAAAACCCCTTAACAAGAACCCAGAATAAGGGGGAGGGGGGGTGGGGTGGAAAAAGGGGAGCTCCTCGTTCAGGGCCTACCAGGGAAGTCGCTTTGGGTTTTAGGATCTAGGGTCCAGGAGCACTCTGGTTTAGGGCTTTTGGGGCTGTAGGGCTTGGGCGTTTTAAGGTTTTAGGGCTTCAGGGCTTTTAGGGCTTCAGGGCTTAGGGCTTTAGGGCTTTAGGGTTTCAGGGCTTAGGGCTTCAGGGCTTAGGACTTTTGGGTTTAAGGCTTCAGGGTTTAGGGCTTTAGGCTTTAGGGTTTCAGGGTTTAGGATCTACAGGGTTTAGGGATTTAGGGTTTAGGATCTGCCTTAACCCACCGGAACCTACTTTTCTGTAGGGTCCCTATAAATCCCATGTGAGGGTTAGAAGAAGAGCCTGCGAAAAAAATGGGGTTTTGATAGGTCAAGGTAGGGTCTAGGAGCAGTCTTTGCATTCTGTTTTTTGGTGGTGGTCCTGTTTCCGTACATGAGCCCGTGTAGCTGGAAAGCTTGGAAGGTGTTGTTTTCCATGGAGCCACAGCATTTTCAGATATTTGAGACATGGCCCGGAACCCTCAAAATCCCAGAACCTTAAACCCTAAACCCCCCCTAAATCCAATGCGCCTGAGCCCTATGCCCTTAACCTAAAGCATGCTACATGGCTGAACCCTCCCGTCCTTTGTCCCTGGACACTAAATGTCCTACGTGCGAATAGCACTCAACCCTAAAGGCCTTCCCGCACTAAGTCCTGAATCTCGAGAATGAAGCCTTGGCCATTCACAGGGTCATGGGACTCAATATGTAACTAGGTCATGAGTTATACTTAGGGCAACTAGACTTAAGTTGCTATGGCTTACAACGCCAATTAAGGCGCGTAGAACCTTACTTACTAAGTCCCATGATCCTCCGGTACTCCCCAAACCACAGGAATTGCATGCGCGGTCGCTTGCAGAAGAGGATGACTGTCTCGGCGAAGCTTTGTCCTGTTTTTGTTGGCTTGGGGTTCTATTCGGGCGTGAGACATTTACAGAAACCCTTTGTTTGGGTCCCTTGCTTTGGTGCCTTAAAGGGTTCTATGAGTAGTAGTCCCTTTAAGGGTTCCCTTAAGGTTTCTATGAGTAGTGGTGGTAGCAGTAGCAGTAGCAGTAGTAGTAGTAGTAGAAGAAGAAGTAGTAGTCGTAGTCGTCGTAGTAGTCGTAGTAGTAGGAGTAGTGATAGTATTGGTGAGCCCCAGGAAGATGAATCAAAGGCTACCTTCTGCAAGCCTTCTGAAGTTCCCCCTGGTTTGGGGTGTTTAGGGTTTACGGACATGGGTTTAGGGTTTAGGGGAAGTTCCTCCTGGTTTCTTGGGGTTATATAGGGGCCTTTTTGACAATATATAAGGGTTATATAGGGTATTAGGATTAGGGGTCCCTTCTAGGGGTCCCTCCTATTGTCCCTTAAGTTCAGGGTTTCGGCCTCAGCCAGAATGAAGCCTCCCAGCCTACGTTTCTCGTTTCTCAATGCCGAGCCCGACAAATCTCAAATCCCAGACCCTACACACGAGCTCTTCCTCACCCGCCCAAAGGTCAAATCTATGCGTTTTCCGATGTACACGATTCATTCAGACCTGCTGCAGCAGATGACAAAGATCGAGCCTCATGAGGTGCTGAAGGCCATCTGTGCAGCTCGTAGTTTGCGTTCAGAGTTTCGGGAATCTGGGTTTTAGGGTTTAGGGTTAGGGTGTTGTGATTGATTTAGATTTGCGGCTTCGTGTTTGCGGGGGACTGCATGGTCACACGACGCAGCAACAGTGGCACTGTCGGTCACGACAATAACAGCGGCATCAGCCGAAATCGTCATCAAGCTTGTCCCAGCAACCGTCATAATCCCACCAATGAACCATCATCATGAACACCATCCCCATCATCCTAAGTACCATCGCCACTATCGCCAGCGCCAGCACTGCCACCATCATCTTCAACAACATTAGTAGCACCGCCACCGTCCTCAATGCTGACCATCCACGACAATTGAAGCAATAGACGCATTATTCAACCATTCTTCCGGCTTTGTCCCAAGTCTCGAGATGTATGCATACGAGCATCTGCATTCATGCGCATCGGCACACATTTCACCCACAGGGGCATGCACATGTAGAAGCAAGGGTTTAGGGTTTAGCGGGATGCTTTTTAAGTTACCATAATGGCGAGCTATAGTAAAGAATTTGGCTGCTTTATTATGGTAACTTAAATATGGTAACTTTATTATGATAACTTAAATAAGATCCCCTAACAAGAGCCCAGTTTTGTAGACACCAGATGAAGGCCAACACCTGCCAAGAATGTAGGGGTGGACCGCCTTCAAAGAGGAGCATCAGACAATCCCAGAGAGCCCAATACCCCTTGATTTAGGAGTATACCTTAAATTATACGGGCCTTGATATTATGATTTAAGGAGGAGTATCAGACAACTTAGGGTCCTGCGGTTGATATAAATCCTGCATCATCCATAACAAGGAATAGACCATAATTTCTATAGTTTAGGGTCCTTAAGGTAATGCATGATTTTTATCATCAACAGTATTTAGGGGGTCTTATAATACGGATCCAAGTACTGTGTTGCGCACCCCATTCACCAAAATTCGCACAAGCCCTAAACCCATAAACCCTAAACCCTAAACCCCTAAACCCCTAAACCCTAATTCCTAAACCCTCACTAAGCTTGACCCAGAAATTGCAACTTTCCGACCCTCGAGCCTCCCCCGATTATGGAAGCATGCCCTCTCCAACTTGTCTGACGAGTTTAATAGAGGGGCCTTCAGACTTCGAATAGGGTTTTGGGGCTTAGGGTTTAGGGTTTAGAGCAGATTAGACAAAAAATGTAAATCAAGGAGCCCCACAAGATAGAAAACGTAACCATGAAGGCGCCTTTTTTTTACCTGCTTGACAGGAAAGGGGAGACATCGTGATTTTTGACGCCAGCATGGGCAAGGCGGTTTTCGTGTCCCACCAGTGGGTTGCCTTGCGCCTGGGACCTCCAGTTCCTGAGGGGTTTGCGGTTTTTTTACGTTTTCGGTTTAGGGCTTAGGGGTATGGGGGTTTAGGGTTTGGAGTTTAGGGGTTTAGGGTTTGGGGGTTTAGTTATTTAGGGGTTGAAGATTATTGCCATGCACTTTACATGCAGTGTTAGATTCAGGGTTCTGGAGTACAAAAGCTCCAGCTCTAGCTTCGTGTTGGGTCTCGTCGCCGTAGAGGCTTCAGCATGGAGTAAAAGTCTGGGCCCGCTCCTCCTTGTCCTTGGCTACTGCAACTTCAGAACGAAGTACATTCAATCCGAAGTGCGGAAGCTTCATTGGGGTCATGTTAGACCTTCCAGAAACCCTAGGAGACAGAACTTTACTTGGGAGGTTCAGACAGAGATATCATGCGGTTAGGTCTATAAGTCTGATACATTGCTGATGCCCTCAAATGAGGCATGCATAGCCAACCTTACTTACTCACTACTTCCGACGATCCTCCAAGCAGTCCTGATATATCCTTGAAACTGATGTCCAAACTCTGACGAGCCCTATTCTTAGCCTTCGGACCCCTACGTTGGATTTTAACAACTATAAAGCCCAATAAGACCTAGCAAAAGCCCTGGGAAAACATATCTGCAACCCTAAACCCTAAACACCGGCAAAAACTTGAAGAAACCAAATCTGAGACCTAAACCCGCCCTAAAGCCCAGCAAAAACAATGGGAAAACAAATCTGAGACCTAAACCCTAAACCCTGGCAAACAGTATGGGGAGACAAATCTGAGACCTAAACCCTGACTGAACCCTAAACCCTAAACTCTAGTAAAAACTTTGGGGGGGAGACCAACCTGAGAAGCTGATGCCAAGCCCTGAACCCTAAACCCTTAACCGCTAAGCCCTAAACCCTAAACCCCCAAAACCCTTAACCCCTAACCCCTAAACCCCTAAACCCTAAACCCTTAACCCCTAAACCCTTAACCCCTAAGCCCTTAACCCCTAAACCCTCGGATGCCCTAAACCCCTAAGCCCCACCTCGGATGCCCCAGGCACCATCCAGACCCCGAGTTCACGCAGATGCGGGTCTTACAAGGTAGGGGCTTCGGGTTTTAGGATAGTTATAGGGGTTTAGGAAAGCAAAGGGCAGGGTTTTAGGGGTTTAGGGTTCCTTAAAGGGATCTAATTATAGGATCTATAGGGGTTTAGGGGTTTAGGGTTTTGGGGTTATAGGGTTATGGGGCTTCGGGTTTAGGATAGTTATATGGGTTTAGGGTTTTAGGGTTATAGGGTTATGGGGCTTAGGGTTTAGGATAGTTGTAGGGGTTTAGGGTTTTAGGGTTATGGGGCTTAGGGTTTAGGATAGTTCTAGGGCTATAGGGTTTTAGGCTTTTAGGGTTATAGAGTTATAGGGTTTAGGGTAGTTATAGGGCTATAGGCGTTTAGGGTTATAGAGTTATAGGGTTTTGGGTTATAGGGTAGAGGTTTACAAGGTTATAGGGTTTAGGGTTTTAGAGTGTCGGGCTCAGGGTTTAGGGTTATAGGGACGGTTTGAAGACGGTTTGACTAGGGTGTGACAGGCGCCTCCATAATTATTAACTACAAGATACTTGGGGTGGTATCTCGTGCGAGCATGAAGCAGGGACTACAAGCAACAACTACTAGTTACTCAGACCTTTTATGCTAGACCTTGTCGGTTTCTGAAGGATAGAAGGGCTTTGGGGTTTAGGTGTAAGGGCTAGGGTTTAAGACTTAGTTTTTAAGGGCGGTGGCCTGAACACGTACAAATATCCTCCCCAGAGACTCCAATACCCCTTAGTTAAGGAATATAGCTTAAATTAGAGTAAGATCCCTAATATGATTTAAGGCAAATTCCTCAATTAAGGGGTATTGGAGTCTCGAGGTCCCTACTAAAGGTCGTCAATGTAGGTCTGCCACACTATGCCCCAAGAATATCCGTTTGGGGCACAAGTCATCCTATCACAGCAACCCTATACCCCAAACCCGACACCCTAAACCCTATACTATACCCTAAACCCTATACCCTAAACCCCTAAACCCTAAACTCGGCCGCTCAGTTCGGGTTAGGGTGTAAGGCGCAGTCAGGATCAACGGCTTAGGGCCGTAGCCCCAAGACTCCCAAACACCTCAACTAAACGGTTTCGGGTTTAGGGTTTCGGGTTTAGGGTTTCGGGTTTAGGGTTTCGGGTTTCGGGTTTAGGGTTTCGGGTTTCGGGTTTCGGGTTTAGGTTTAGGGTTTTAGTGTTTAGGGCTCAGGATCTCGGAGTTCGGGCTGCGGGCGTTCGGGTTTTCGGGTCCGGGTCTGAAGGTTGAGGGTTTTCGAAGCTCTACTCCGTGAGTTTGCATGCTGTCTGTGTAAGGTTGTAGGCTCATTCAACAGTACACCTGCCACAACAGCCCACAAGGTCTGACAAAAACCCTAAACCTTAAACCCTAAACAGGAATGCGCGGTCTCTACGTCCTACGTTGGACTGCAGTTCTTTAATCTGAGATGTGGTTTGGGTGGAAAGCGGATTCCTGGATTAACAAGCGGAACTCTGGTTTTGGCAGCTATTGGGATTTCTTACGGTTTAGGCCCTATAAACCCTAAACCCCTAAACCTTAAACCATAAGTTCAGGGTGCGGGGTTCTGTAGCCTTTGCTCTCCGAGCAGGCTTCGAATGGCTTCGTAGACCTCCAAAAGGATTGGGCTTCAGGGGTTTAGGGTTTAGGGAGTGAGTCCCTACTCTTTTGAGTTCTTAGAGAGGCTGCAGCATTCCGACATCAAGTCGCTTTGCCTGGTATACATTGGTCTGTAGGGCGTGTAGAAGCATATGCAAAGCCTGCTGTGCCCTAAACCCTAAACCCCAAACCGGGGTTGATCTGATAGTGAATAAGCCTAACAGTCTGTGACACCCCAACCCTCAGACCCGCAATCTTGGGGGCTGTATGTCCATGACATCCTTAAACCATATCTAGGGCTGACTCGCTTGCTATCCGGTATAATCCTCCTTAAGTAAGATAGAGACCAAGACCTTCCAGAATCCCTCCATTAAGGAATATAATATACCTTAACTTATTATAGAATCCCCATTATGATTTAAGGTAGATGCCTTAATCACGGGATTTTGGAAGGTCTGGGTGCCGAGATCCACAGTCCTTCAACCCTAAATCCTGAGAAAAAACCTAAAAGCTCACAAACCCTCAACCATACCCACCTAACTCCTCGACCTTGCGCCTTTGAGCCCTGAACACTTCAAACTAAGCCCACACAATCCTAAGCCGTGCGCCGTGCATGCGATCTCATAATGACCCTGATTATAGAACCCTAAGCCCCTAAACCCCAAAACCTGCAAAAAAAACACACAAAAAACAAAAACCTTGAGTCCGGGTCTCGGTAGATCCTCTCGCATTTGCTGCAGCGCTGCAGCGACGGCGTCGCGCGCCCGGCCGCCCCACTCAGGGCCATCAAAGGTTCCCTGGCCACTGGTCACCCCCCCCAAATGCCATGCAAGACAACCCCTGAAATAAAGTTTCTGTTACGATGAAACCCCTGAACATTAAACCCCAAACCCTAAACCTGAAACTCTAAAACAGAACAGCTGGGAGCTATGAACTCCCTTCCCTCTGTCCAGCCCTCAAGCTGCCAGGTCAGCTCGGGGAGAGCGAGAGATATTTAGGGCTTCAGGGGTTCAGGGGTTTAGGGTTTAGGGGTGTAGGGTTTAGGGTTTATGTAGGGTTAGCCTCTTCAAACCGTCAAAGCTGGCCCACGCACACATGTACGTATGTATGCATGCAAGCAGGTGGGTAAGTAGGTCGGCAGGCAAGCGGGCAAGCACATGCATATGTAGGTTCATGGAATTATGTGGATATGTACGTCGGAAACTATGTATTTATGAGTGCATGCAAGCATGCACTCATGTATAATTTGTGCTAAGGTGCCGGTTCCTGGCCCTGGGAAAAGGCAGTGCTACCGCGAAAATCGGAGGGATCGATCAGCCCCAGTCGTCGCATGGCCACGCGAGTAAAGACGGGACCCAGGAAGTCCACCTGAGGTCTGGCACTGCGTGCGGCTCAAATGCTTCAGGGCTGCTTTAGTTAGCGCTTGAGCGTAGGGTCAAGGACTCCTGCTGTTTTTTAAGGTTTAAGGTTTAGGGTTTTAGGGTTTAGGGCCTTAGGGTCGCATAGTACAGGGTTTTTGAAGTTGGCTTCTCAGAACGAAAGGACTTCAAGTACACGAGCCCACAGATCTTTGAAGCCGCCAGCAAAGCATCCGTGCACAGAGAAGCTCAATGCTGTCGTGAAAGGGTTGAACTCCTAGTTGTAACATTCGAGGGACCATTCGGCAAAATCCTACTAGAGAGGTCCGAATGCCTAGTAATAGTATCCGTTTATTTTCCCTATCGGGTCTATACTCGATCCCGAAACCCATTGTTCTGTTTCTTGAAGCCGCTATAGCATTCCTATAATCTCCCTTATTGTAGTTCCTCTTTCCAATAAAGCTGGTTAAACCAAAAAGCGGAACTACAATGGAGACTATAGGCAACAAGCCTACCCCCTCAACACTAAACCCTAAACCCTAAAACCCTAAAACCCATGGCATCTTCAATAGCCGCCTGGAGCTCGTCGATGAGTCGCTGTGCACCCCGACGGGCGGACTCTAAGGGCGAGAGCCTCAGCCACAGCTTCAGAAGTGGGGGGGGGGTTTAAGGTTTAGGGTTTAGGCTTTTGGGTTTAGGGTGGGGCTTCAGAGTATTAGGGCTTTAGTTTAGGGGTTTAGGGCTCAGGTTTGAGGGTTATAGGTGTTAGCACTTTAGAGCTTCGGGCGTCGGGTCTAAAGGCTGCTATGCCTTAGCTAGGTTGAGATTTTCAGGTGTGCTCCTTCTCACGAGGCCAAGCGAGTACGTGGCACGGCCCCGGATTTCATTCTACCTGCATGCGCACTGCAAACTCTAAACCCCTAAACCCTATAACCCTATAACCCTATGAACCCTATAAGCCCTAAACCTCTAAACCCCTAAACCCTATAACCCTATAAACCCTAAACCCCTAAACCCCATAACCCTATAACCCCTATAAACCCTAAACCCACCTGTCGCAGTGCATAACACAGCGGTGCTGCTCCCCAGGCTAAAGGACGAAAGCCACACCGCCAAGCCGCGACCAGGTCCCTAACCCCTGCCCTAAACCCTGCACGGTTGAAAGTTCAGGGTTTAGAGTTTAAGGTTTAGGGTTTAAGGTTTAGGGTTTAACCCTAAAGTCTCTCAATCTTCTACTAATGCGTCGGAAGGAAGCCTCGCGCTTGAACGTTTATGTACTCGACTGCTAAGTATTTAAGAGGATGATGCAGGTGCCCTCAGACCCTAAAACCCTGAACTGAAGCCCTACACCCCAAGCCCCAAATCCTAAGGGCATTAGGGGTTTAGGGTTTGGGGTTTAGGGTTTAGGGCTTTAGGGATTTAGGCTTTAGGGTTGCTAAACTCTAAACGGCCCGACACTGAAGCCCTGTAACCCCTTCGGCTGGGCACCTTTCCGGCATGCGCTGCGCGGCGCTGAGGCTCCCGTGTGTGGCAGGACCAGCATTCCTAAGGAGTATAATATAGAAGCCTGAATAAATAGACTAGGGTTTTGGAGGTCGTATGATCAGCGATAACTGTAAAATGGAGCCCTACGGAAAAAATCCTGCGATTTATTCAGGCTTCTATATCTGGGTTGCAGGGCTTGGGGGTGGAACTAGGGTAAGCTCCAAAGCTTAAAACCCCCTTCACGAATCCCAGAAACTTCTAGAAACCTCTGTGGGAACGGAGTAATCTTTATTGGCCTGGAAGGGTTCAACAAATTATCTCGGAGCCCACGGGCTAGAGGCTAAAGCTCGCATTGGCGACCCGCGCCCTTCTCTTTGACCAAGATCTTCTGGCTGTTCTTGGGGCGTTCCAAGTGGGTTTAAGGCTTTAAATGATTTAAGGTTTTAGCGTTGAAGGTCTAGGGTTTCAGGGGTTAGGGCTGAGGAGTCAACAAGCCTTTATGTGTGGAGGCACGAGTCACTAAACGCTGTAAAGGCATTTACTAGACCATGAAGGCCAGTGAAGCAAAGCAGAAACCACTCCAACGATCCGGTGTCATCTGGTCAGGCTCGCGTCAAAGCCTGAACTTCCAACCTCACTCCCAGGAAGCCGCGAAATCCACCCTGCCCCGCCTGCCGTTGCATCATATTGTGGGCTTACGCATGTCTTGGACTTTTCCCCCCCTTCCCACATTCTCCGTGGGCGGCTCACTGACTCCAATCTCATTGCTCATTAACAACCTGTTCTGTCATTACTGAAATCATGGGTGAGCTATTCGTTTGATGCGACGGCTACTACTACTTGCAGCTGCTACTGCCACTGCCCCACCACCTGCTACGAATAGGAAATGACGCGTCTGACCACCACCAGCACGACGATGACACCCAGCATTGCTAGACTTACGAGCTTGGGTTTATGGTTTGAGGATACTGTCACACTGTTTATCACTTGGAGCCTTCTTGTGCTACTCATGGAGCGGCGCTTCTACGGATTTTCGAGTACATGGGACCATCGAAATAGACGGCACACCGAAGCAGCAACAAAAAAAACTCGAAATCCCTCAGAACAGCCTCCACCTCTCGCTTCCTCCTATATTATCACGATGGGTCAGCATTAAACTCGCAAAACATGATTCCAAGCACACTGGAGCAAGGGATTGTGATGGCCTTCATCCTCATCCTAATCACCATCACCATCGCGATCACCATCACCATCATCATCACCACCATCATCATCATCGTCAAGATGCGACCTGTAAGAACGTAAAGATACCCCCCATCTACAACACTGGCTCAAGCATCAATAGCTTGATCGGAACTGCATTCTCGACCTGCAGGCGTGATTCTGTGACATGTGCTATGACTGTTATGAGTTTTAGTGTTGAGATATGTTGGTCTTGTGGGGAAGGTGTTCCAAAGACTTTTTGGATGCTTGCACCAAGACTAATCACATCCCCATTCATTAACCACCCCTGAACAATATATGCAAGATAGGGAAACTCCACCCGAACATATCCCCACGTTTTGACACTTATTTTGGGAGCAGTAGCATGAACAGGAGCAAGAGCAGGATCCCCGAGAAGTGACAGTAGAGACAAACACCCACCCTAATGGTAAACTCCCTCATCTTGGAGTTTTAGCTAGGGGAGGAGGCCCCTGTTTCGGAGCTACCGCTCACCGACGCTGGATGGGGGATGCTGACAAGGAGCCCTATTTCAGAGCAGCCCCCTTGTACAGTTGAAGAGATTGGCGCTTACAGGGTCCAAATATCTAAAGATCATACGATATAGTTTCCCAGAGACTAACCTGCATAACTACTATGCGAAACCCAGGTACCTAAAACCCTAAAAACCCCAACACCTAAACCCTAAAATCTAACTACTGAGTCCTGTGGGTCTTCGGGGGCCTTCAGAAGCTGCGACACGGCGCAGCACAGGGTGAACATTGGGAGTTGCTGAAGGCTTCATAACCCAAAGGGTCCAAGTACTAGTGTACTGCATACTTCTGAGGCCCCAGTATCTACTGAGTACCTGCTATTTTGGTACTTGGATCCTTTGGCTAAGGGTTTCAAAAGGCTTTACCTTTGGCTTTACAAGGGTTCGCAAAACTAGGACTCGACAAGGACCCTGCCTTTTAGCACTTAGGGTCTACGTTAAGGGTACCCTCTTTGCTGAAACTCCGCTATGTAGGAGCTGGTCCTGCGAGTGTTACTCCTGTAGTATCAACAGCCCCGGAATCTGCACGTCAGCTTAAACATCAGACAGCGGGCTGATCGCTGCAAGGTCACCGAAAGGTAAACCAAGGCACCCCCCCACGAGGCCAGGCTGAACTCTGAAATTCAATGGTCCGCAATCGCCACACAAATCCGCAGAGAGATCCCGCTAAACCCCTCTTAAGCCATTCCGACACCACAGATCCGAATTCCCTTATCCCTCCAAGGCTTTGTAACATTAAGGGTTTCGGGTTTGGGGTTTAGGGCTTTAGGGCTTTAAGCCAACCCCTGTACCCCCTAAACCCCCAAACCTGCAACAGCCTGAAACCCCAAAGCCCCGAACTCTAAGCCCCCCATAATACTTAGAATAGTTTTTTTTTTTTT
>CAJNJA010008638.1:0-15318 GCA_905231915.1 Symbiodinium necroappetens
GATATGAAACCAGCCCATGCAAACGAATTTCTTCCACCTCCTCCCGCAACTCCCTCGCTAGCTTGCTCTCCTGCACATGCAGCACACCATGGGAAGGCTTTACAGGGTTTCCAAGCGGGTTCTATCTTCGAAAAGGCGATACAGGCATGCGGCTTTTGAAGAACGTCTTGCAGCCAGCGTACCCACATTAAGGATCATCATAACTAAGATGCCCCTAAGGGTCTAAAGTCTATAGAATGTATGTCAGGATCCCTAATAATATGAGACTCCCACATCTCTCACAGCTCGTCAGACTCTCAGTATGAAGGACGGAGCAGCTCTCTTCAAGTGATCCTGGAGCTCAGCCTCTTTGGCACGCTGTTGGTGTTCAGCAGCGTGCTGTCGGGCCTCCCTGGCCTGACGACAAGAAATCGGCTCGCATGAGGGCATGCAAAGTTGGCCAAGAGGGTTGCAACTCGTCGAAGAGTCTGCGGTGATACGGATGCATACCGCACGTGCAATTGAAGACTCCAGAGTGCATGAAGTCCTTTCCTGTGCCTGCAGCTTTTCTCTCCCCCCAATCTGTGCCTCGGCTTCCTGCGTTGCCAAGGCTGCGGCATCCTGCTCGGAGATCGCGGAAATTGCCTCTCAAACATCAACGGGTGCACATAGCCGGGATACCGTAGTATCCATACACCAACGATCCGCTAGTTATAGCCGGGATACCCTGCGCGATCGGCTCGAAAAGATTAATTGCTTGAACAGGTGCCCGCTGCTCCTGCAGGAGAGCTTGCTGTTCAGCTGCCAGCGCCGCCCTGCTTTTCTGATTTGCCTGGGCTTCACACAACACATGGGCTTGGCCCTCAACATATAAACTCTCTCGATATGAAACCAGCCCATGCAAACGAGTTTCTTCCACCTCCTCCCGCAACTCCCTCGCTAGCTTGCTCTCCTGCACATGCAGCACACCATGGGAAGGCTTTACGGGGTTTACAAGCAGGTTCTATCCTCGAAAGGGCGAAATAGGCATGTGGCTTTTGAAGGACGTCTTACAGCCAGCGTACCTACTTTAAGCATCATCATACCTAAGATGCCACTGAGGGTCTATAGAATGTATGTTAGGCAATGCTAGGATCTCCAATAATCTGAGACTACCACGTCTCTCACAGTTCGTCAGACTCTCAGTATGAAGGACGGAGCAGCTCTCTCCGAGTGATCCTGGAGCTCAGCCTCTTTGGCACGCTGTTTGTGTTCAGCAGCGTACTGTCGGGCCTCGCTGGCCTGACGACAAGACATCGGTTCGCATGAGGGCATGCAAAGTTGGCCCATAGGGTTTGCAACTCGTCGAAGAGTCTGCGGTCATACGGATGCATACCGTACGTGCAATTGAAGACTTCAGAGTGCATGAAGTCCCTTCCTGCGCCTGCAACTTGTCTCTCCCCCCAAAGTGTGCCTCGGCTTCCTGCATTGCCAGGGCTGCGGCACCCTGCTCGGAAATTGCAGAAACTGCCTCTCAAACATCAACGGGTGCACATAGCCGAAAAACCCTGCGAGATCGAAACGAAAAGACTAATTGCTTGAACAGGTGCCCGCTGCTCCTGCAAAAGAGTTTGTTGTTCAGCTGCCAGCGCCGCCCTGCTCTTCTGCTGTGCCTGGACTTCGCACACTGGGCTGGCTTGCTCCAAACTAACACCTGCACCTAAACTTCCTAAACACTGTCCGAATGGCGGCCCATTCAAACGAGTTTCTTCCACCTCCTCCTGCAGCTGCCTCTCCAAGAGTAGCTTGCTCTCCTGCAGATGCAAAACATGGGAAGGCTTTACAGGAGTACGGGACGGGGCCTTTGTTCAAGGGTTTCTTGAAGGTAGGGGTACCTGGCACCCCTACCTTTCAGCAACCCTTGTACAAACCTGTAACTTTCGGACCCCTGGAAACCCTTTGGCAACCTTCCGCATCTTCTCTTGAGTCCGTAAGGGGATTGTAGGGTTTCGAAGTACCTGATCTGCTGGTCTTTGTGCCAAGAATCTTGAGACTTTCGGTCCAAATTAGGACCAAGCGTCTGACACACACCCCACGCCTCTCACGACTGGTTTCAGTAAATGAAGCAGTTCTCTTCGAGTGATCCTGGAGCTCAGCTTCTTCAGCGCGTGGCTGATGTTCAGCAGCTCGCTGACGGGCCTCGCTGACCTGAATACGGGACACATGGCGGACACATGTTCGCTGCTGCTTTAAACTCCCATCCCAACTCTCGAACCGAGTAATTGCTTGAACAGGTGCCCGCTGCTCCTGCAGGAGAGCTTGCTGTTCAGCTACCAGCGCCGCCCTGCTTTTCTGATTCGCCTGGGCTTCACACAACACATGGGCTTGGCCCTCAACATATAAACTCTCTCGATATGAAACCAGCCCATGCAAACGAGTTTCTTCCACCTCCTCCCGCAACTCCCTCGCTAGCTTGCTCTCCTGCACATGCAGCACACCATGGGAAGGCTTTACAGGGTTTCCAAGCAGGTTCTATCTTCGAAAGGGCGAAATAGGCATGCGGCTTTTGAAGGACGCCTTGGAGCGGGCGTACCTACTTTAAGGATCAGATGCCCCAAAAAAGGGTCTATAGGATGTATGTTAGGATCTCTAATATTCTGAGACTCCCACGTCTCTCACAGCTCGATAGACTCTCAGTATGAACGACGGAGCAGCTCTCTTCAAGTGATCCTGGAGCTCAGCCTCTTTGGCACGCTGTTGGTGTTCAGCAGCGTGCTGTCGGGCCTCGCTGGCCTGACGACAAGAAATCGGTTCGCATGAGGGCATGCAAAGTTGGCCCATAGGGTTTGCAACTCGTCGAAGAGTCTGCGGTCATACGGATACATACCGTACGTGCAATTGAAGACTTCAGAGTGCATGAAGTCCTTTCCTGTGCCTGCAGCTTTTCTCTCCCCCCAAAGTGTGCCTCGGCTTCCTGCGTTGCCAGGGCTGCGGCACCCTGCTCGGAGATCGCGGAATTTGCCTCTCAAACGGCAGCGAGTTCACATAGCGGGGATACCGTATCCATACACCAACGATCCGCTAGTTAAAATCCATTGTGAGACTTTGGGGTCGTTGTTCCGTGAAGCTCCGGTCTCACCTGCACTGCCGAATCAAAAGGATTAATTGCTTGAAGAAGTGCCCGCTGCTCCTGCTGAAGAGCTTGGTGTTCAGCCACCAGCGCCGCTCTGCTCTTCTGCTGTGCCTGGACTTCACACACTGGGCTTACTCCAAACTAACACCTGCACCTAAACCCCGTCCGAATGTCGGCCCATTCAAACGAGTTTCTTCCACCTCCTCCCGCAGCTCCCTCTCCAAGCGTAGCTTGCTCTCCTGCAGATGCAGAACACGTGGGAAGGTTTGACAGGAGTTCTTGACGGGGCCTTTGTTCAAGGGTTTCTTGAAGGTAGGGGTACCTGGCACCCCTACCTTTCAGCAACCCTTGTACAAACCTGTAACTTTCGGACCCCTGGAAACCCTTTGGCAACCTTCCGCATCTTCTCTTGAGTCCGTAAGGGGATTGTAGGGTTTCGAAGTACCTGATCTGCGGATCTTTGTGCCAAGAATCTTGAGACTTTCGGTCCGTAGTAGGACTAAGCGTCTGACACACACCCCACGCCTCTCACGACTGGTTTCAGTCTCCATATGAAAACGAATGAAGCAGTTCTCTTCGAGTGATCCTGGAGCTCATCTTCTTCAGCGCGTGGCTGATGTTCAGCAGCTCGCTGGCGGGCCTCGCTGACCTGAATACGGGATACATATTGAAATGAGGGCATGCACTGCTGTTTGAGACTTCCATCCCAACACGCGAACCAAGTAATTGCTTGAACAGGTGCCCGCTGCTCCTGCAGGAGAGCTTGCTGTTCAGCTGCCAGCGCCGCTCTGCTTTTCTGCTGCGCCTGGACTTCACACAACACATTTGCTTGGCCCTTCTTTTTTAATCCGTACTGAGGCCGATGCAACACCTGAACCCTCTCCGAAACTGTCCCGTGCAAACGAGTTTCTTCCACCTCCTCCCGTAGCTCCCTCGCTAGCTTGCTCTCCTGCACATGCAGCACACCATCTGAAGGTTTTACAGGGCTTCCAAGCGGGTCCTATCTTCGAAAGGGCGCTATAGGCATGCGGCTTTTGAAGAACGTCTTGCAGCCAGCGTACCCACATTAAGGATCATCATAACTAAGATGCCCCTATAGGGTCTAAAGTCTATAGAATGTATGTTAGGATCCCTAATAATCTGAGACTCCCACATCTCTCACAGCTCGTCAGACTCTCAGTATGAAGGACAGAGCAGCTCTCTTCGAACGATCCTGGAGCTCAGCCTCTTTGGCACGCTGTTGGTGTTCAGCAGCGTGCTGTCGGGCCTCGCTGGCCTGACGACAAGAAATCGGTTCGCATGAGGGCATGCAGAAAGTTAAGGGGACGTGTGCCCTCCAGCTTGCTGGAAGTGCTTTCCCATGTCAACCAATATCACCGGTCACCAACTGTTCTTTCCCCCAAACTCTTGCCTCGGCTTCTTGCGTTGCCACGGCTGTGGCAATCTCGGACATTGCCTGTCAAAAGATGCCAACGAGTTCCCGTAGAGCTCCCAAATCGAATCAATGCATATCTCATCGGGTCATCGGGTGTTGAGGCAAACCGACCGAATTCGACCCTTTCCTTGCACAAACGCCTGCTGCTCTTGCAGCTGAGCTTGGCATTCAGCCGCCAGCGCCGCTCTGCTTTTCTGGTCTTCACACGGCACCGGAGTATCCGAACTAACCCGTTTCGGCATGACAACGGCCCATGCAAACGAGTTTCTTCCACCTCCTCCCGCAGCTCTCTCTCCAGCTTGCTCTCCTACACATTCAGCACATCTAACGGTGTGAGGAAGGTTTCCATAGAGGTATTCTCAAGCGGTGTGGTAACGCTTTGGGGTTCTTACGTTAAGGGCAAACTTAAAGAGACGCTTGACCGTGTGACCGCGGTGAGGGACGCGCCCAGCGGTTCCCGCTGCAGCACGATGCACGTTGTGGATTCCGTTGCCAGTTTTGCCGCATCCTCCGGGGATGCGTAAATCATTGTAAATTCCGACGCATTGGCCTCATTTTGGCCATCAAAACGCTGCGGGCTTCGCAGGTCCTGGCAGGAGGCTTCGGGCTCGTCCGCTTGGACTCCCAATCGCCAGCGCGTGGCGAGGAACGATGGTCCTGGTGATCCTGGTCGTCCGGTGGTCTTGGTCGTTGCGGTCCTGGTATTGGTCGTCGTGGTCGTGGCTGGCATCTTCAGTCAGTGTGTGTGTGTGTGTTCTTGCTGTATGTTTTTCTAACGAGTTTCGTCGAGGAAAGATGTCTCAGGAAGGATCCTGCTAATTGTCCATGTTAGGATTGTTAGGATCAAACATGATCTCACACTTCCGTGTTAGGATCAGAGATGTTGGGAAACTCCCTTGTCTCTCACACTGGGCTAGACCCACGGTGCGAAGGCGCAGTTCTCTCCGAGTGATCCTGGAGCTCAGCCTCTTTGGCACGCTGTCGATGCTCGGCAGCGTGCTGTCGGGCTTCGATGGCCTGATGACACGAAATCTGTTCGCACGAGGACAATTACAGACGGCCAATAATGCGGCAACCTGCCGAATAATCTTGCGGGTTGTGCTTATACAGATAGCATGAAGTCCTGTCCTCTGTCAACAACTTCTCCCTCCACAGAACTGTGCCTCGGCTTCCTGCACTGCCACTGCTTTGGCAATCTCGGACGCTGCCTGTCAAAAAATGCCAACGAGTTCAGTCAGGCTCCCAACGTGTACGATTCAGGGTCTGTTTTAGCGTCCCATCTGTGAACCTCCCGTCTCGCACCTGGCTTTGAATGAAAACAGAATAATTGCTTGCAAAGGTGCTTTGTGCTCCTGAAGCTGAGCTTGGTGTTCAGCCGCCAGCACCGCTCGGCTTCTCTGATTCGCCTAGACTTCCAAAAGCACCGGCTTTACTTTACCCTAAACATCTAGGTAAGCCCTCTCCGTATCAAAGCGGCCCATGCAAACGAGTATCTTCGACCTCCTCCTGCAGCTCCCTCATCAGCTTGCTCTCCTGCAGACGCAGAGGGGGCTATGAGGCTTCGTAATGTCTGAATGGTTTCTGTCTAGACTGAACGGCTGGGCTGCGTAGTCTCCCCCCCCCTGCATTTCTGCATTGCTGTACTATTGTGGAACCAGCAACTGGTTCACCGAAAGTTTATGAACCCAGGCAAAGTTGATAAACCCTTGATATCATTGAATCTGGATATAAGCAGTCGTGAATTCATATGTTTTTGCGTCCAAGTCGACACCAATATAGAATACGCAGTGCAGCAGGGAAGTCTCTATGGATGACTGTGGATGTTTCTCACACTGATCGTTCCAGTGTGTAACATCCCCCTACGGAAGCCACGATTTCCGTGGCGTTCTTCCCAGGCTCTGCAAACCTAGCTTGGAGATTAACCGAAGAAGTTGCACATGCTGATTCTACTTGCACCTACAACTCTAACAATCCATGCTTTCAGAATGCTGACCAGCTCAAGCCCATACAAACGTCATGAATTCTACCACAACCCCGTCGAAACCCTGTTACAGTACGCGAAAATCCTCGCCTTGTCGTCGGTACATTTTCGTGTTTCATATGCCTGTGTGACCGCTCTCTAAACTCCAAACGCTAAACCCTTGTAACTCCAATTTACTTGCAAATGTGCCTTTAGTCGTTCATCTGGTTCAGTCATGCCCTAGTCCTACGGCGGACTAAATTTAGAACTTAGAACTAAGAGTTTTTCAACATTGGACTGTAATGCCGCGATCCCGTTAGAGCGTCTGTTTCTTTAAGCATTGCTATGGAGTTTTGGCTACATACAATTTTCAATAACATATTCCGTGTCTTCATGCGATTGTGTTTAAACTGTGGTATATCCGGCATAATAGGCGCGCTTGGGCGTTGCATAATGACAGCCCCACACTAAATCTAAAAACATGCATGCAACACGTTTAGCAAACGTTGTGCAGTGTTTCCCCTGTGGGACAATACAATTACCTGGGTCTTATGAGGTGAAGAGGACCAACCATATGGGTGGCTGCGCACCCGAAACCATGTCACCAATTCATCATTTCACACACTCTCCATTTTATCAATTTGTTTGGCCCTATGTCTAAACTCATAAAGCACATCACCGTTTCACCAATCAGTTTGCCCCTAACACATAAACATTTCACCATTTCACCGATCCGATCAATTTGGCCCTAACATAAACCATTCCAACAAGTAGTTTGCCCCTAATCTATAAACAATTTCACCAAGCAGTTTGGCCCTAACCTGTAAACCGTTTCACCATTTCACCAATTAGTTTGCCCCTAACCCATACACCCTTTCACCAATCAGTTTGGCGCTAACTCATAAACCATTTCACCATCTCACCAACTATCCTGCCCCTAATCCATAATAAACTCTTTCCTTATTTTGCCAATCAGTTTGGCTCTAACCCATAAACCATTTCACCAATTAGTTTGCCCCTGAAAGTCGGGAGGATAAGGGAAGCGAATGGTGAAATGGTGAACTGGCCTGGCCATGTGGGGGAAATGAATGGTGAAATGGTGAAATGGCCTGGCCATATTCGGAAACGAATGGTGAAATGGTGAATGTGCGATTTGTTGTGCGAGACCACGAAATGCAGGGGGGAACTTAACATTACCCAAACGGCTTTGTATGACTTTCTTCAGGGGCATCTTGTTCAAGAATCTGTATACCAAAAAAACATCCTACTATTTCTGGGTTTATTTTGGGATCCACCACTTTGTCTGAGACTCCCACGTCTCTCACAGCTGGCTAGGCTCTCAGTGTGACCCAAGTAGAAGTTCTCTTCGAGTGGTCCTGGAGCTCGGCTTCTTTGGCGCGCTGCTGATGTTCAGCAGCTTGCTGTCGGGCGTCGCCGGCCTGATGCTAAGAAGATTCGGGGTCGGGGTCCTTGAAAAACAAGTACGTAGCCATGTGTAGAAGGATCCCCCTCTTCGATTTGTACACACAAGAAAAGTGTGGCTTTTCTTTAGAACCTTTCAGGCCCCAAGCTCAAGATTCCATGGCCGAGGTGCTGTGACTTCGGACTCCAAGAGCACGGCGAGTCGCCTCAGTCGTCTTTGCGGCTGAGGGTTTAGGGTTTAGGAGTTTAGGCTTTAGGGATCATGAAAAGCTGTGATCGTGTCCATTCATAGTACATGCCTACAGACAAACAAACACACACACACACACTTGCAGACATACCTGGATAGATGTTGTTTGTCCCAGCTTGTTATATTTTTACGCTCTGTTACATTGTCGACTTGCCAGGTTTGTGGCTTAGCCTGGTTGCCACTCGTTGTGCAGGTACGTAGAGAAGGCGTCCCTTCTCTATAAATATCACTTATATCACTATGTAATGATACAGTCTTCGTTGGCAGGCGACTCTCAATGCATACTCCTGCTCCCTGCTTTGACAAAAAAATTGTACATCCTACATCCTTCGGAACACAAGTCGCACACACACACACACACACACGCACGCACACATTCAACAACCAAACATGACCCGTCCCGGGGCCCCTGAGATCCGGGCTCCTCGGTTTGCTCTGCGGTCGCCCTGCGCTCTGCACGCTCTGCCTGGAGCTCCTCCAGTTCTTGGGCCTAAGCTTTATGGAGTAATTTGCAGTGATGGCATAGGAGACAGTGGTGCCGGTTTTCGCTAACAGCTGAGCGAGCTGAGCTCATGGCCAAGGTGCATCCGATCTCGATAATCTCACTCGCCTCTTGATCCTGTGTCAGAGCTTCCAAGCTCAGGAAACTAGAGGCGATCTTGTAATCTTATAGCTCGCGGCTTGTGCCAGCCTTCTGTGTCAGCTCATGCTGAAGCTCTTCGACCTGCACTCGGCAAAACGACTGCGCATTCGACATTCGTTTGTTGAGGTGCATTCTCAGCATCTGCTTTCTTTTCACTAGCTCTGATCATGCTGCTGAGCCCTTCTGATTGATTAGCCCCGTTATAGAAGCTTCTTCAGATCCGAGCGGAACCACTTTAGAGAGGAGGATCCTACTGCCGCACATATATATATGCACATACATACATATGCATACATACATACATACATACATAAATACATACATACATACATACATACATACATATGTGTAGATTGGGAGTCAGCGTGCCTAATTTTCTGAAACTGCCCAGCCCACGATTTCAGGGCCGAGCTGCCGTGACTTCGAACTCCGGGAGAATGGAGAGTCGCCTCGTTGTCCAGGCAACGACCACAAGAGTTTATCTGTTCATCTTCATATAAATATCTGCTCGAGTCTATCCACTGAAACCACGCGAAAACAACATTTCACACACGCACACACAGGCACACATGGAAATCAAACACAAACCGTCCCTAATCCCTTCCTCAATCGCCACGTCCATCACTTCGCGTTGTCTGAGATCCGGGCTCCTCAGTTTGCTCTGCGGTCGCCCTGCGCTCTGCACGCTCTGCCTGGAGCTCCTCGAGTTCTTGGGCCTAAGCTTCGTGAAGTCATTTGCAGTGATGGCATAGGAGACAGGGGTGCCGGTTTTCGCTAACAGCGGAGCGAGCTGAGCTCATGGCCAAGGTGCATCCGATCTCGATAACCTCACTCGCCTCTTGATCCTGTGTCAGAGCTTCCCAAGCTGAGGAAACTGGAGGCGATCTTACAGCACGCGGCTCGTGCCAGCCTTCTGCGTCAGCTCATGCTGAAGCTCTTCGACCTGCACTCGGGCATAACGACTACCATGCAACTTTGTGTTCGTCATCCGCTCGTTCGTGTTGCACCTGCATCTCCGTCACAAGATTTGCTTTTTGCAGCTCTGATCATGTAGCCGAGCCCTTCGGACGAATTCCCCCCTGTTGAACGTTGCTTGAGATGAGGCGCTCTCAACGCCGGGCGTCCAAAAAATCGGGCCGCAAATCTCAAATAGGTATAGACACATACTAGCCAAGGTGACTATCTTCCTGAAGCTCCTTTGTTAGCCAAAAGCCCAAGATTTCGGAGCCGAGATGCTGTGACCTCCGACTCCAAGAGCACGGAGAGTCGCCTTAATAAACAGTGGCTCTCACACGATTTCCGAACTCTGCCCATCTAACTACTGTATCTGTCTATCTTGTTGGACCCCTTCTGCTGAGGCCGAGGAGTGGGACGGGAGAGAATTATGTATCCATCAGTTCACGCATGAGAACCAAACATAAAATGCCTCTAACTAAGCCGTTCCCAAACCCTCAACCCTAAAGTCGGAGTTCCCAAACCATCAACCCTAAAGTCGAAACCCTTTTACACGGATTGGAGGATGCTTGTCAGGTTTCCCACAGCACATCGCACTCGTGGCGAGATGCGCAAGGCTAAGTACACACAATCGTCATTATCTTACGAGCTGATCTGTCGGATACGCTGTTGAAAGAGCTGACGAACAGGCTGGATCTTGATAGATGGAGTCGAAACCCCAAACCCCCAACCGTGACCCTAAACCCTAAACCGAAACCCTAAAGCCCCAACCCTCACTTCGCGATATCTGAGCTCCGGGCTCCGCGGCCTCCTCTGCCATAGCGCTGCGCTCGGCACGCTCTGCCTGGAGCTCCTGCAGAACCTCAGCCTGGGCTTTTGTGGTGATTACCCAGTAGTCTTTATGGTTCATATTTAGAATCCCATAAGGTAATCCCAAACAGGAACTACTTAGGGGCCTATGGGTACACTGATGGCACGCAACAGAGTCAACGACTTCCTTGTCACACCTGACCTCGACACCTGACCTGACTGATGCTCCCCTCATGTCGGATTTCAACCATGGGGTCAGCTCGTGCCTGCACTGTGCTTGCAAGACCAGAAGCCGCCATGCACTGCTCCAACTCAGGCTCCACGGAGGGGGACATGCTGCCTTAGATTATCGAGACGAGAAGGCACCTGCCTATTCCGATGAATTCCCGTTGGGCATTCAAGGCACTATGCATCTCATCCTTCAGTTCCTGCTCGGCGAAGTGGAGCCTCCTTTGTCGTGACAGGAATGGGTAAGTTGAGAGGGCCGACCCAAAAGCATGTCAACCATTTCGAGCTGCTTTCCAAGCTGCTGGTTCAGTTGGTTGACCATTTGCGACAGAGCATGAAAAGCACCCTGCACCCGGTCGCCTTTCAAGCCAGTGCCTGCTTCGTGGTGCAGAGGTGGCTGCAAAACTCCCTCGTTGCGGCAGCCGCAACAACTGAAGTGAAGTGGCCGGGGCCCGCGCGCTCAGGATGTTCCGGCACCGCGGGACCGAGCACATCCTAAGGGAAAAGTGACTCTTCACTGTGAGCTTTGCGAGTACAGGTGGTACACCTGCATGGCCAGCATCCCTACATTCGACGTGCCTCTGCCTCGATCGGATCCGGTCTGACTGGGCTCGAAGGTGCAGACAACATTTGCTCCATCTTCGCCTCTTCACACGAGAGTTGACACCAACCGCACCAAGCGTGGGTTTGAAGTGTTGATGCCATGCGTCTGGTACGTGAACATACTTAATTAATAGTGGTATTTTTGCCTCCCGCCTGGCTTGTGGTATTAGTACTATAATAATAAATATTATTATTATGATTACTATTATTATTATTGTTATTATTACTATTATTATTATTTTTCATTATTATTATTGTTATTATTAATATCACCATTAGAATCGTTATTAATTTGATTATCTAAGTGCACGTGCACTTGTTGTTCCTGCAGACAAGGAGCCACTTCGGACTGCAGCATGTCACAGATGCGTTGCTGCTGCGCTGCCTGCTGGCAAAACACCCTAAGCCCTAAGGGTCCATGTACTCATATGGTTTTATACATTGGCCCTCAAGTAGTCCCTATATGGGTACATTGGGCCCAAAGTATCTAATATTTGGATACATGGACCAATAGGGACAAGGCACCACCCTTCCAGCAAGCCAGCAATGAAATGTTCGCATGAAGGCATGCAGAGGCTGCCCAGTAAGGTACAAATCGTGGAACCTTTTGGTCGCTGATAATTTGAAGAAGACATGTGCCCTCCACCTTGCATGAAGTCCTCTCCTTTCTGAACAACTTTACCCTTCACCCAGTGACTGCCTCGGCTTCCTGCATGGCTACGGCTGTGGCGCTGTGCTTGGAGAGCTCGGACATTGCCTGCCAAATCAGGGTCTCCACTGCTTTGCATGGAGCTCCCAAATCGAATCAGCGAAGCGTAGGCTTTATCTAGGGGTCCTTATGCTAGCTGCTGGGCATCCTACTGAACTGGGTCTGTTTTACTTGCGGTCGTTTGTATGATGAAACGCCCGTCGCTCGCGGGCTGCTGAATCAAAACGACTGCTTGCTTGCAAAGATGCCTGCTGCTCCTGCAGTTGTGCTTGGTATTCAGCCACCAGCGCGGCTCGGCTTGTCTGATTTGCCTCAGGATTCACACAACACCGGCATTACACCCGCACACTCCTACTGTCCCCTGGTCAAAGCCTCTCCAAATGAAAGCGGCCCATCAAAAACGAGTTTCTTCCACCTCTTCCTGCAGCTCCCTCTCCAGCCTCCTCCCCTGCAGATGCAGAAAGGGGCTAATCTGCGTTCTTGTTCAGGGGATTTTATTGATTTTAGTTGAGTTACCATAATCGGGATCTGTAGTAACTGATAGGGTTTTCATACTATGGCAACTTAAATTAAGTCCCCTAATAAGAACCCAGTATAATGGGCTGCGTAGCGTCTGAACGGCGCGCTGACCGGTTTGTGCGGAGGGCCGTTCCCTAGCGTGTCCTTATATGCAAGTGCAGATCAGGACGGGGCTCTATAGGATTTCACACGGCTTCTGCGGTTTCTGTGGTGGGGATGGGTGAAGTATACACTTAAAATATCCTTATGCCCAGGGTGGATCTCCATTTTGGGGATCCCAAAATGTCCCACCCCTGGCTATAGGCAGGCTATAGGCCCTCGGTATGACGAAAGAGCACTCTTCCGGCAATCCTGGAGCTCAGCTTCTGTGGCGCGCTGTTGATGTTCAGCAGCTCGCTGTCGAGCCTCCCCGGCCTGAACTGATGCAAAAGCCATGTTCGTGCATGAGGGCATGCAGCTGCTGCAAGTAAGCAAGGCTGCAACTCGTCGAATAAGCAGCGGACAAATTGCTGGTCGCACATTTCGCTTGAACAATGCATTAAGTCAGCCCTTCTGTCAGCAACTTTACGCCCCCGCCCCCCGCCCTCAACGCCACCCTGACTGCCTCGGCTTCCTGTATTGCCAGGGCTGTGGCGCTGTGCTTAGAGAGCTCGGACATTGCCTGTCAAAGGAGGGTTTGTGGGAGCTCCCAAACCGTCTCGAAGAGACCTTGTCAAGCTTCATCACGCTAAAAAACGACTTCTGGTCTGCTTTAGAGTGCTCTGTTTCTGAAACTCCCTGATCTCGCCGGCTGCTAAATCCAAACCACCATTTATGGCTTGCTTCCCCGGATGCCTGCTGCTCCTGTAGCTGAGCTTGGTATTCAGCCACCAGCGCCGCTCTGCCCTTCTGATTCGCCTGGGCTCCACAACACCGGGCTTCCTCTCGACAACCAAGCCCTCGAAGACCAAGGAATAAAACCATTTTAATAATAATAATAATAACAATAATAACAATAGCAATAACAATAATAATAATAATCATCATCATCATAATAATCATATTAATAATAAAGGCATATGAGTTTCTTGGACCTCCCCCTGCAGCTCCCTCTGCAGCTTGCTCTCCTTCAAATGCGGAAGGGGTCTCTGGGGCTAGGATTGGGTCATTCGGTGCTAGAAGGGCTTCTTAAAGATATATACTGTAGGGTGTACCCTAGGCATAAAACAAACTTCTACCAAGGGTCCGATTGTTTGGGGGTGTGCACTCGGATTCCTTGGATTGATCCTCACCGCTGTATAAAGGCCCTCAGTATGACGAAAGAGCAGTTCTCTTCCAGCAATCCTGGAGCTCAGCTTCCGTGGCGAGCTGTTGATGTTCAGCAGCTCGCTGTCGAGCGTCGCTGGCCTGATGACACTTGTTTGGCATGAGGGCACTCGGAGGCCAAAGGCTGCCAATGATGAGCAAGTTCTCGAACAAGCGGGGCCCGCTTTTTAAATTTCAGGATGCGGTCGCTCCACTTTGCATGAAGCCACACTCTCATGTCGACAACTATGTCCAAACTTTTTGCGCCCCCACACCTACCCGGTGACTGCCTCGGCTTCCTGTGTTGCCAGGGCCGTGGCGCTGTGCTTGGAGAGCTCGGACATTGCCTGTCAAGCGAGGATCTCAGACTCAACGAGATCGCACGGAGCACTGAACCCGAATCCGGGATTCCTCATGTCATGTATTGGTCCGTACTCTAGACTGCTGCTGCCTTGCTCTGGCGAACCTGTATGTGTCCGGCATTGAAATATCGACACGGCCACCCGTCTGTTTGCGGGTCTCTTGTTTTCTGAAACTCCCGTCCCTCTGGCTGTTGACTCAATGTGATACCATAGCATTCCATATAGTGCAAGACTCGTAGAGTCGTAGAGCACCCCACCCAAGGCCACCCTATGAGTCAAACAGCGCACGTTGTGGCTCCTGCAGCTGCGCTTGATGTTCAGCCACCAGTGCCGCTCGGCTTGTCTGATTTGCCTGGGAATTCACACAACAGAGTGCTAGCTCTTACCAACTTAAGTAGACATTGGCATGCAACCGAGTTTCTTCGACCTCCTCTTGCAGCTCCCTCCGCAGCTTGCTCTCCTGCAAGCGCAGCTGCGGTTTCTAGAATTGAAAAGGGGGGTATGTGGCGTTAGAAGGGTTTCTTGAGGATATAGAGGTACTAGATGTGTCTAAGTCCTTATGCCAAGGGTCCGACTTTTAGAGAGTCTATAATGCAGGATCTGTTAGGCTCTTATATCAATCCTCACTGCTGGCTACCGGCCCTCAGTATGACGAACGAGCAGTTCTCTTCCGGCAATCCTGGAGCTCAGCTTCCGTGGCGCGCTGTTGATGTTCGGCAGCTCGCTGTCGGGCGTCGCTGGCCTGATGACAGGAATCTTGTTGGAAGCCCAGCATGCAGAGGCTGCCAATAAGGAGCACGTCGTCGAACAAGCTGCTGGCGCACTTTTACATTCCAGGCTGCGTTCGCTCCACATTGCACGAAGCCAGACTCTCATGTCAACAACTTTACGCCCCCACCCTGTACCCCGTGACTGCCTCCGCTTCTTGTGTTACAAGGGCCGTGGCGCTGTGCTTGGAGAGCTCGGACACTGCCTGTCAAGCGACGATCTCAGACTCAACCAGGTCGCATGGAGCACTGAAGCCGAATCCGGGATGCCTCATGTCATG